>JANHOG010000286.1:0-19385 GCA_027627325.1 Phlebia brevispora
AGCTCTTCCCGGAACGGCTTACGCTCAGGTGCGTCAACGGCGTGGTTGAGCGCGCGGAGAGCGGACCAGAGAGCATGTATCCGGAGGTTCTCGTCGAGATAGTTGGAGTTGTCCACGGCAATACGCTCGAGGCGCTTGAGGTTGGAGGCGAGCTCGTCGAGCTTAGCTAGGCGACCGCCACGCTCTTGCTCGACGCGAACCTTGATCTCGCGAATCCAGCGGCGCTGCAGTTCAATGCCTTGAGCAACCACTTCCTCCTTGAGGCTACGAGTGGCTTCAGTGCAAACACTGCATATATACAACACTTGCACTCACCGCTGGTTGATAATTTCGCTTTGCGTCTGGAGTTCCTTGTTGAGCTTCTCCCGGTACGCGTTGACGAACTTCACCCGCTCCTCCTCGAAGTACTTCCGGAAGCTCTCGGACTGATTGTCAAGCTTGTCCTGCGCCTCCATTTCGAGTTCAATGAGCTTCATGTTGTAGTCCTTGGACTTCTCCTCGAGCGCCGCTTCAAGCTTCACGCGTTCATCCTCCTTCACTTGGTCAATGCGAGTCGCAAGTTGCGTGAGGTCAACCTTAGCCGTGTCCAGCACGTCACGCGCCTTCTCCGCGGCGGTTGGGTTAGAGTTCAGGTAAGAGGCGAGGTCGTCAATCACTGAAGCGAGCTGAGCGATAACGGGCTCTGACGCGCCAAATTCTGCAACCGCTGGCGCGACGAGTGGAAGGGGAGAAGAAGCAGCTTCACCCGCACGCTTGGTCGTTGCAGACTTGGCAGCTTTCGGCGCAGAAGGTTTGGCATACCCTGGGGGAGGCTCGAAGCCAATGGGCAAAGGTGCGTTATAAACGTTCTTTCCCTTCTCCTTCGCCTCGTCCGCAGAAGCTTCGGACTCCGTCTCAGCCGAAGGAATAGATGTAGGGATTTCCGGTTGTTGTGGCGTAGTGGGCACTTCGGTAGAGGGGACAGGAACGAAAGGCTTGCCTGCGAGCGCGTCTTCAGCTTTCCGAGCAAGTTCTTCCACGCCCTCCGAGAATTGAATTTCCCGATGTTTCGCAAGCGCGATCTGCTTGCTAGACTGCTCTGAAAACTTTCCTTCGACCTTGTGGACTGTGGTCTTGAGGGACTCCGAGACAGTATGAAGGCGGTCCTTCGAGACTTCCTTCGTGTGCTCTATCGCCTCTTTCGTCTTCTCCACCACCTTCGTCCCAGTCTCACGGTTCAAAAGCCCCTGGACATATGTGATCCCGTCCTTAGAATATTCGATGACCTTCTCCAGAGTCAAAGTGTCCCAATCGTGGTCCTCGGTGTACTGGAGGAAGGAAGCACCGAGCGGAACGTTCTCAATGAAGAAGTCATGGTATTGCTGGTTATTGAACGCGATGAACGCGCTGCTAACGTAGAAGGTGGCTGTCGCGCCTGTAGTGTAGACGATGAACTTGCGCAAGAGATGTCTCTTCTTCTTGGGCACCGCCGACGGTACTTCCGTCGCCAACCGCTATAGTCGCACGAGCAATGCGAGTGAGTTGTTCTTGATAGGCGAGAGCTTCAGCTAGACTCACCCGGTGAGAGACCCTCACAGCAGCCCTCCCGGCGGGCTTACCCACTATTCTCGCTGCACGAAGCATTCGAGCACACCGAGGCAGGCGTTGCGGACGTTGCGGACGATGTCGTGCCGGTAAGGTGCGGAACCAATATCGGACATCGGACTTATTGCGCTGATATGTCCATATTGAGGCATATCAGTACGTTTTCCGAGGACTTATCTGAACTTTCGCTCTTGACAGTGACCATATGCATGTCGTCGAAAGCGACTTGGAACACGTCTTATGCTCGGGCTGCGAGGCATTTCTACTTTCTGGACTTTCCAGGCCATCCGTCGTGGTGCATTACTCTGAACAGTAATCTTGAGCAGCAATCCCATATGTACGACAAACAGGACTTGGCCGACCAAGCACGTATTCTAGCCAGCTTCGACACAACGGTACCGCTGTCTCGAGCAAGCTATATCATGTGCTCCATTGCGCGTTATGATTTGTAACCTATGAAGAGTGTGGCCTTTGGGGTCTACGGACCCTGTGAAGGTTATCAGATGAATTCCCGTATGCGTAACGCTTGGCAGAAGTCGCATCTCTCGCGTGAGCACAGTTTTCCATTTGCCTTTGAAGTGTGAGGTTGACCTCACCAGTATTCTCTCCAGTGCTGTTTGCATTTTTGATAAGCATGGAGTCTCATACCAGTGCAGAAGGTCATTGGTCTGGTCGTTTCGGGGCTTCTTGAAGAAGTCACCTGCCAGCGCGCTGATATGCATGCTCGCACATCTCAGGCACAGCTGCCTCATGGCTACCGGACTCCTTGTCATTTAGTTATGAGAAAAAATTACCCGCACGCCTAGCCTCACTCTCTTCTGCTTTCTTGGTGACTATCGCAGCCTTTTTCCTATTGTCCGCCCTATTACATCATCTGGTTTAGAGGCAATATAAGGCCACCAACTCTTCCTGAATATATGTTTGTTTGCCGTAAGTTGTTAGCTCAGCTCATTGTTCAGAGTCTGAAGTACAAATCGCAGAATAGTGCATCCGCACCGTCGAGAATCAAGGATCCATCTTCGAATGCCGGGCAATGCACGCAGCCGAAGCTTCCTTGTTAGATGAAGCTGTCCTTTCATCAAGCCCTTCAAATTATGGCAGGCTATTCAGGGCCTTTCCGCACGTTCGTCAGGCAAGCTCCCTTATACCTCCCGCTTGGTTCCTGTGGTGCGCTGCCGACTTGACTGTAAGAGTCCTTTTCATGCCGTGTCTAGCCGTAGCTAGTCCCAACACGACTACAGCCAATGAACTACACCTCTATAACTTGTCCTTAGAAGCTACCGAGCGACTTCCCGGTATGTCTGCCTTCCGTGTTCCTTCATGATCTAGAGGCACTATTCAGTGTCTGCACATGGTCAGTTCCGTTGCGGATACGTTTGTAATGGAGATCCAGGGCTGGGGGTTTTTGCGCATACGTTTGTCACTCCGGTAGGTGGGTGCATTGTCTGTTGGTGCCTTGGAGTCTCATTGTTCAGACTGTGAGCGACAGCCAAATTTTACTGGCAATATCCGCGTGCCTGGACGGAAGAGTTGAAGGTAACTGTCTTAAATCGCGAAGCATCATTCATCGATGTCTTATCCAGTCGGACCACTCGGACGGAGTATCTTGCGCTGGCACCTGGACGATTGTCTCACCGATGCTTCCTGCATTCAGCCTCTTTGGGCTGAAGGGCCGAGGATGCCATAAGTATCAGCTACGACCTCGTGCTCAATCCTTGTGGCAGGGAGTCGTATGGGCACTGGAGAGCGTGACTGCTCGTATGTCAAGCAGTCAGTGCGAGCAACACATAGAAGGCGACATCTCACTCTGCCAGAAATCGGCAAGATTTTCAGGAGAAACGCCTGGTTCCTGCGCTCCAGGCTGCAAAGTTGAGAAAACGCAGATCAATAGATGGGATCCTGTGCTGCAAGCTCTTGGCATCGACAGCTATTGATTGGCGCCTATCAAGTAGGTTCTGTCCGCCTCGAGGCTACGGGACACCAAGTCGGGTATTGAAGGTTACTGGATAACAATTTAGCAAGGTTCACGTTGACATTCCACCGTATTTACCAATTGCACCGTTTGTTGACACCTTTGTTCTGTTAGCGGTGCCCAAAAAGTCTTCAAAAGGCTTGGCAAAGTCTCAGACTCGGCAGAACCCAAAGTTCCGACCATATGCAACCAAACGAGTGAAACATGGAATGTCAGAATAACGAGCCAGCTTCGCGGGTTAATCCATAGAATGCTACGCCCATCTTTTCACCACAATATTCTCGCTCGCACAAAGATTCCCCAACGGATGGCAGTCCACGTCCGAATGGTGTGTGCGATTCAATGTGAAGATCCGGTGCTGTGCTCTCGCCTACACTCGCACTTCACAATGACAGTCTGGATACGTTCGTGAGTCTACATATTTTTACATCCTTCAGCCGTGCTTCTTGATGGTTGTCGTCCAGAGTCAGAGGGACATTGCCGATATGGAACGCCTGGTACTCCCTCCATCAGCACAGAGCATGGTGGCACCTATTGGTCGCTGCCGGAAGTCACACGATTAGGGACCATCGTGCCTTTCGTCGCCGGCTGCGAGATTCTGAGTCTGATCCGTGCCTTTTCTGTCCACTCACGACGCTTGACTGCATAGTGTTTGACAAGGTTCGACGCGCCCAGCTGGCCGCGAACAACGTGCATCCTCGTGAAACATTTTCTTCCGGAACCTTCAGTACTTCTAAAGAGATGGAAGCCTGGTCTTGGACCTTTCTGAAGACTCTGCGACAACTTTGCCTCATATAAAAGGGATGTGGGGTGGGGCTAGTGTTCAGCACGGGCAAGCAACTGAGTCTGAGCTTCCCTCACATACCGGTTCAATATGCGATTATTCACTGTCGCGGCCTCTTTCGCCGCCTTCGTGCTCCCGTCTTTTGCCCAGCAAATCTGGGATGTCGTACGTTTGCTTTCCGCGACCGTTGACCTCACCGTGTTGATCACCGCCTCTCTACTCTTCCACACAGTACACGACGACATGGGACCGCCAGAAGTTGTTCACATACGATAACTTGGGCCCTAACCCCATCAACTTCGTGACTCCCGGGGCCATCGGTCAGGCCGATATCGTCATCAACGACAATCAAGGATACCAATCTATCTGGGGCCATGGTGGCGCGCTCAGTATGTAGCGATCTCGGTGACTGATCGTTGGCATTGACATTGAATATTGGTCGTTAGCCGATTCATCTGCCTCGCTGCTCATCTACATGAAAGTATGACTTGTATTTGATCCTACTTTCTGCCGCTCCATGCTTATGTCCGTTTCAGGATAACAACCCTTCCAATTACTGGTCCCTACTTGGATACCTCTTCGATCGTACGTAGCTCGTCAGGCACTCCCTCAAGTTATTTTTACTGAGGTATTGACTGCAGCAACTGACGGTGACGGTGGCGCCGGCCTCACGTACGTCAGAGTACCACTCGGTGCTTCGGATTTCTCTGCTTCTTGTGAGTGTCTTCGTTCTCAGCAGTTGGAGGTGCGGGTTTTACCATAGCTATACAGCGTACACATACGATGACTCCTGGCAAGATACCTCTTTGAATGACTTCAACATCAACATGACTCCCTCAGAAGTTTTCACAATCCTGAACGATATCAAGGGCATCAACCCTTACCTCAAGGTTCATCTACTGCCGTGGTCTCCTGTAGATCTTTTCCGCGCTTATCATCTCTGATCGATTACTCACGCTGCTTCGTGATCAGCCTGGTTGGATGAAGGACAGCGGGAGTATCAACGGCGGCAACTTCTTGGATCAGTACACTCAAACTTGTGAGTTGTCGATTCTGGGAAGACCTGGAAGCAAAACTGATCCGTGCATCTTATAGATGCTAACTACCTCCTCAAGTGTTTGCAGGGCTTCCAGAGCCATGGTATCACGGCTTACGCTGTACGTAGGCGTGCCTCTCTATCATTATGCCCCGCTGAAGCAGCTCGTTTTAGATTGGTATTCAGGTACATACATGCGTCATATCAAGCATTCATGATTGGAACATGCTCCATTTATTCTGTGCAGAACGAGCCAATGAACAGCAACCCTAGCTACCCTACCTGCAAGGTCTCTCAGCAGCAGGAAGCCAATGTCGCCACTGCTCTACGCTCCCTCATGAACTCCAATGGCTTCTCGGGTACCCGCATTATCGCATTCGACCACAACTGGAGCGATGCTGGCGATTATGCTGTCGACGTTGTCAGTCTTCTCCAACTTCTATTTGAGTGAAGGAATCCCTGATCTGTTGACCACGGTCACTAGGTATCACTGGCTCCTAATGCATTTGACGGCGTGGCGTTCCACTGCTACGGTGGCAGCGTCTCCGACCAAGACACGTTCCACAGCGCCTACCCGCAGAAGGAGATCTACTTCACCGAATGCACTGGTTCGATGGGCTCCGACTGGTGGAGTGACATTAAAGTCGGTCATTGGACATTGGTCAGAAGATAATGAGTGCTGACAATCATATCTCGCGCGCAGTGGTATATGGACAACTTGTACATCGGTGCTCTCGAGCACAACTCGCACAATGCTCTCATGTGTGTTGCTCTCGTATACTCGCAGCTAACTGAACGTAATGTTCTACAGGTGGAACCTCGTACTCGACCCTAACGGCTGGCCCGAGCTTCCCTCTTCTGGCTCCTGCCGCAACCCATCTTGCCGTGGTATCGGTACGTCTACTAGGCGCTGATCCTCGGAGATCGTGCTTTTGACATATCACTTTGTTAGTTACTATGTCTGGAACGAGCTGGACGGTCAACCAGGAGTGTACGTTTTCCTGAAAGTCCCTCTCTTGTAGACAAATGCGCTGACATCTTATTGCAGTCTACGCCATGGCTCAAGCTTCTAAAGCCATTGTTCCCAAAGACGTGAACGGACCGTGGGGCAAGCGTATCGGTGTCACTGTTGGTGGAAGCCTCAGCTGGGCCCTCCGAGTCGGCGCCTATGTCACCGGCCGTGTTAATCCTTCAGACTGGCTCCGTTACAGTATCGTCGTCCTCAACTGGTAAGTACTGTACAGGATACAAAACCTATCGTACTGACAGTCATGGCGCTCTCCAGGGATGATAGCGCTAGCACTACTTGGAACCCGCAGGATGTCACCGCAACCATTGAGTTCCGCGGCATGCAGGCGACGTACACCTTCCCCGTCCGGGGTCACCACGCTCTGGTGGTACGCGCCTCGACCAGCTCCTCCCGCCTGAGGTCATGCCGGAGCCTGCTGTCAACAGTACCTTCACTCCTCTAAAGCCGGCTGCCGTGAATGCTACGGCCACGAACGGTACCGCTATCCCATCGTACACCGCAACAGTTTCTTTCGTCCCAAGCGCATCCACCAGCATCGCGTCGGCCTCAGCCTCTACCGCCGCCCACGCTCCCACTTCTACCAACGCCACCATCACTCACGCTTCCGTCCCTGCCTCTTCTCCTATTTCTCCGGTGGTTAAGATCCGCGGTGCCAACTGGTTCAACTTCTAGGACGTGGATATTGGTTCTCGATGGGTTTCCCTTTGATATGGTCATTAGGATTGATTGAAATGAGAGTAATGCTGCGTTATGGCATACGAGCTACTTAGCTATCTATCTATTGTCATCGAAAACACTTGAAGATACTTTGCCGCCAGCTGGCGTACCTCGTCGACCTTATTGCATGTGATTATTCACGAGACGCGTCTTGCGCGACGCGACGCGCCGATCTAGATCTGCCTGCTTGTTTGTTTCCAACCGCCAGCTTGTGTGAACACCACACTGGCACAACTTTACTCCTCTGCCTTCAAACTTGGGGAATCCCTCCTGAAAGCACCAAACATGCATCTAATGGTGGATTTTCTGTCAAAGACTAGGGGTTCTTTATGAAGTCCGTGAGATTGCCGTAAACTCCAAGTCGAACATGAAGAGGTCATGTCACGTATGCCAGAAGGAACATCTATCTAAATGACATAACTAGAACGTAGTAGTGAGTTTAAGACTGCCACTTTTCTGCTTCTCTTCATATATCTTAACTCGATGTTAACTCAAATGTCGATCTCTTTCCATAGGCTCGATAGTAGCTACCGACTTTCGCGAATAGAACCGCAAATAATACCTTCCACGGTACCTTTGCGAATGCTATTATCTGTATGTGTCTCAATGTCTACTTCCGTAAGAAATGCCCCCAGTATCATCATCGTCATCGGGGTATTAACCAGCGTCTATTATATAGGCGCTTTTGTGGCACATGAGGAGCTGCAAATACGGCCAAATAAACGACCTCACCTCAAGGATGCGCTTCACATCCGCTCGCGGCGTGGCCTTACTTTTCATTCTTGGACCTGAACTCCCATCTATCGTATCGTACTGATATTTCAGCGATTAAATACGCAGGACATGTCTCTCGGGCCGAAAAGATATTCAAGAAGTCCGCAGATCGAGAGCCGCGACACTACGCTTGCCGAGGAGACGTCGGTAAAGAGGAAAAGCCCATCTGACGCGACGGAGAAGTGGGTGGACGATGAAGAATGGGAAGATGAACCAGAGATTAACCTGGCGCGTCCATACGAGAAATCGCCCGGATCGCCTGCATTTGCAGGGCGTGTTCGGAAACGCAAAGGAGGGAAGGTCATGTTCGTCGCACAGCCCAACGGCTCCAGGAAATATCCTTCGCCTCGCACGAAAGTATTGGAGGAAGAGAATGCTCGTCCTCTTTTCGAAGTTACTGGCACGCATCTGCGCGGTGCATTCCAAGCTGGCGCGTCGTACACCGCTGAATACACCTTCGATGTAGTCAAGTCTGCGCTGCGTCTTCTGCGCAAACCCCTATCCCTCACCTTGTCCCTGATATTATTCCTTTATCTCTTCTCCTTGCTGCTATCGCAAGCACACAGTACATTGCGCACAATGCTGTCACCACTATGCTGGATCCCGGGAATTGCTCAGACGCCAATGTGCGCTATACCCGCACACGCGCCTAAAGTGCCGAAATGGGCGGATTACCCCAAGCTTGTAGAGGTGCAAGGCTCACGGTTCGAGCAATTACTAGACGACAGCATCGGGAATTCAGGTATCAGTCTGGACATCAAGAGGGCGGAGATGGCCACTACGGATCTGATCACTCTCGTCAAAGTGAGCGATCTGAAGACTAAAGAAACGCTGGCGACGCATCTTGAAGGATTCGTTGAGGACGCAAAGAGGGCCGGCAGAGGTCTGCAACGGCTCAGTTCGCGTATTGGCGGCGCGGTAGACAAGTACGTTTCACACATTTGCGCAACTACAGACAGACATTGATTCTTCCTTAGCATTATCGCGATCAACGACTACGCGTTACACACTATCGAGGGTGCTCAAGCTAAACCTAATTCATTGCTGAGTGTTCTCTGGCCATTTGGTTCCGACATGGCCACTGTGCAGGAAGTCGTGCGCGACACCTTTACCCAAACGATGTCCGTGCTCGAGACCCAAATGCGCCGCATCGTGCTCGAAGCCGAGGTCTCCATGCACGCACTCACCGACCTCGAGGAGCGGCTTGTTACGCTGCACGAGATCGTTGTGCGCGAGAACAACACTTTGATCGACGAGCGCGCTGACCTCCTCGCGCAGCTGTGGACGATCGTTGGTGGGAATAAGAAGAAGTTGAAGCACATGAACGGACACTTATTCCTCCTGGGAAGCATCGGAGAATACAGAAAACGTGCGATAGCGCACGTGAGTGCGGCTCTGCAAACGCTGCAGGGTATGAGCGAGGATATGGAGGACCTGAGGCAACGGGTTGCGGCTCCAGAGCTGATTGGCGATCGTATCCCAATCGCGGTTCATATAAAGAGCATTAGGGCTGGTCTGGAGAGGCGTACAAGTTGATCGGACGCGGAATAGGGAGCTTGAGGAGGAGGCTGTCAGACGTATATTGGGTATTGAAGCGGGTTCAGATGATGATTAATGCATGCATTCTCAGCGTGACACGGATTGTAATATCAATATCAATTAAATTCTCCGGGCTTGAATAACTTTATGAAACTGACTCTGTATGAATTAGCTCCATAACAGCCTGGCTCCGGGGCACCAAACGGCAGGGAAGCTTCTTAGGATATCTGAAAGATGAATACCCTGTCACTGCGGGCATTTACATACGTAGAACAAATGCGTACGAGAAGAAACCGGTGGTAGTTTCTTGAGAAACATCTTCGTTGGGCTCGACATTGAAAACGTATAGGATGGACGCGATCATCAACGAAAGTGCGTCGTTCGCTAGATGCCTCCCAGGGCAGATGCTACAATCCTGCCTAAGGACGCGACGTGATATATCAGGTGTAAATGACACGCACCGTCGTCCATAGCCGAAAGCAGCGACTGGACTTCTCACGTCGGGGTTCAACGCGCCGTCACGCAAGAAACGATCAGGATTGAAAACCTCGGGGTTTCGATACTCTACAGGATCTTGGAGCATCGCCCTACAGACAGTTAAATAATGTTTGTAACGCTACAGGGTACCATTCACTGCTTACCAAGTATTCTGCGGGTTGTACTTCTTAGCATGATTCTTATGACACCGGTCAAAAAACTCACCGCAACTATGACGGTCCCGGCAGGGATTCTATACCCTTTATACTCATCATCTTCGAGGACGCTGTGAGCTATGCCGAGAGGCAGGATTGGGAGCCACCGTAAAACCTCAAGAAGAATAGCCTGAATGAATGGCAGCGAATCTATATCCTCCATAGTCGGCAAGCGTCCAGCTCCCACTACAGTATCCAACTCCTCTTGGGCTCGCTGCTGGACGTCGGGGTACGACATCATGGCCAACAAGAAGTAAGATGTAGCTGCGAATTGCTGAAGAGATGCATGAGATTATTGACAAATAGACAGACTTCACACAAACCGTGTCCACAGCGGCTGCGAAAAAACACTTAACAGTCGTTTACGTTGCGGGTTATAGTTCGAGCGTACCTCCGTAGGCTACACCGGTCACGTCTCTGGCAACCTGTTCGTCTTGTTTGCAATGTTGTGGATCTTGAGGCCGGTTCGACAGATTGCGGATGAACTTCTGCGCAATTGAAGGCGCGGCAGCAATATTATCCTTTCATATAGAACATCAATGCGGTCAGCAAAGGAGCCGAGTGCGAAATATATCTCACGAAATCATCGCGTAGCGCATCGAACGCTTTGTTGTGTGAAGCGTCTACGAAATACTTGTACTCGTCCGCAAACTTGCGGGCGGAAGAGACAGGCACCCACGAAGGGAGATACCTAAGCCAAGGGAAATATTCCACCCAAAAGCGGCCGGGCATCCTGCTGTTATTGACGCTTTCCACCGCTCTGCGAGATAAGGAGATGAATTCATCTGAGAAATCCTGAATTCTCATGCCGTAGATTATGTTAAGAATGGTGGCAGCGTATGTTCTACAGGAGTTGCACTCAGTAAGTGGTAAAGGTTACTGTGGCAGAGCGACTTACTGGCTAACAATGTCCCTGTCAAGCGTGTTGTCGCCACTGCACATCGTCGCCGCCCTCTTTAGGAATCGACGAGTCTCACGAGTTTGTATGGAATGGTACTGCTTCACCGCTTGCTGATTGAAGTGTTGGTGGAACGCTCTGCGTTTGATGCGCCACTCCGTACCGTAGGGCATCAGACCCAGGTTCCACTTCCAGCCAAGCCTGTCAACAAGACGTGTAAATCCAGGGCGTTGTAAAGTAGCACGAAAGCGTACAACTCGTCCATGACCATCCAACGCCTATCTGCGTATAGTTTGGATCGTCCTTCCATGAGATCAAGGATCGCTTGGGTAGTGTTTAGTATGATTGTCGGTTGATGTGGAAGATCCAGATAAATGACGTCGGAGCCTACAAGCGTAAATGAGCACGTCGCCAAGGAAAACATAATGTCTGGGCTTGCCGTATTTTTCGCTCCATGCACGGTATGTGACCCATGGCTTGTCTGCCGGCACATCAAAAATGTTGCCGAAGATGGGCCAAGGCCTAGGACCAGGAGGTAGCGGCAATCGTTTCCTCGTCCTCGCCTTCGAGATATAATAGACATAGGGGAGACACAAAGCCAAGAATACAGTCAAGGTTGCAAGGGTCAGCATGTTGATAAGACCTCGAGCTGGGTGAGAACGGGAAGTCTGTTTGGTGCTTGCAAGTTTGCCTGAGTTTTATGTCTGGAGCAGGTAGAGTCCTCCACAGTTGGTTCTGAAGGAGCGTCTCTGAGCTGTATGTCAATCATACAGATCTCTCACGAGCGTGGAAGACATGGAGGCCCTTTCCAGTAAGAATGTGTAGCGGTAGCTCCAACGAATTTGTCTTGAAGATTTCGAACCCTTCAGACCTATGCATGTCAGGCGTCCCGTACGCGGAGTTTACCCTTTGTTCCTCACCAGAATATCTGTTCGTGAAAGTAAATCCACGATGGAGGCCAACGTGACTTAGACTATATGCCTATCGAGGCATATGGTTTCGCTGACACTGCGGTAAAGACGCTTAATAGCGAAATCAGCAGATAGCTATTCACGACCTCATCATCAGGACGACTTACACTGATGATGTACTTATAACTAAGATTCAACTTTTTTGTTTTATTCATGAGTCCCCAATCCGTCCGAGAAAGAGCCAGCGAGGTATGTCAAGAAAAACGATTTCTCGACGATAACGGAGTGCTTTCGGATGCTGCGGCGCGCCGCACTTATGCGACTCCACGCTAGGGACCGATTCCGCTGCGGCAGATCCCGTCTCTCGAATGAATAGAGCTGGTGTGGAAGTACATCAAATCTGACAAAGTGAAAGCAGCCAAGTGGTGCAACGTACCAAGACTAACCAGAAGTTCTTTACCGCGCAGCTTGAATGATTATCAGACACAGATTCTTCTATCACCTCCAAGTCATATGGGCCATCCTAAGTCGTGGTAATCGGAATCAGGGTCGAACGAGGTGGGACAAGGGCGATCCGGACTATTTTACCGACATCACTCTCATTGGATTGAGTCTGACTCATGTTTGGCATGGACTTCAAGTTCTGCGACTGGTGTCAATACTAGCGTTGCTATTCAAGCCGATACCGAGCGAATCAATTCTGTAGCGGCTTCACTCCAATGCACAAAACGACAGCGGAGCCTCTCAGGATATCTTGTCAAGCCAGTCAGAAGAACCGCGAACATGCTCATGGCGACAGCATATACGCACCGAAAGAGACCCGTAGCATTATCATCAGAAGAGATCTTATCTTCTGTAAGTCCCACGCTGAAGACGTGTAGGATAGATGCAAACAACGAGAGCGATTTGCCAGATGTCTTCCGGGACGAAGGCTATAGGTTTGTGAGAATGCGCATCGAGTTGTGTCAGGTACGCAGCGGCACGTACCGTCGTCCAAAATCAAAAGCAGTTATAGGATTTCTCACAGATCGTCTCACGCAGATTCCTATTTTACCTGCTGGTTAGATACGCAATTCAACATCTCGGGTCTGCAAGTCATAAGCTCAGGCGAATGTTGCGTTGCGCTAGAATGGCAGGCGGGACAATGTCACGTCAAAGAGTTCCCCGTAGAACAGGGACAGTGCCACTTACTGATTTCGATATTTGACGCACTTCACGCTTAGTAGCAGTCTAGAATGTGAGCTCCTATTACGTCTTCCGATATTGGCAATCGACATCCCGTCAGCATAGGGAATAGGGTAGTGAAGCGGCTCCAGGCAAAGAGCAATCCTTTTATTTTCAAGAGGATATGGGGCCTCGGCTTACTCTAGTTTATTGGCGAGATCGTAATAGCAACACTGTTTGGATCCTACTGCTTGAGATACATTGTTCAACTGGATTCTGCGTTAATTAGATCTACAGCAGCCTGGCTCCGCGGCACTAAGCGGCAGGGGATCTTCTCAGGATAGCTGAGGAGGCGGTTTAGATTTGGGCGCTCGGGAGATGATGCATACGTACGAAAATAGACCAGTGGTGGTACCAGTAGAGACATCATCTTCAGTGGGCTCGACATTGAAAACATGCAGGATGGACGCGATCATCAATGCCAGTGATTCGGTGGCTAGATGCCTCCCAGGACAGATGCTATAGTGTGTGTAAGACAATTATGGAATGCATCCAGCATAGGATGGTACGTACCGTCGACCATAACCAAACGCAGCTACGGGGCTTCTCACCTCGGGATTTAGCGCACCATCACGCATGAAGCGATCAGGATTGAAAGCTTCTGGATCTGGATAATCTTTGGGGTCATGGAGCATCGCCCTACGGTTGAGGTGACGAGGCGTTCAATATCTCAAGGTGCTAATCACGGCTTACCAAGTGTTCTGCAAGTTGCATGTCTCAGCACCGAGTCGTAAGCGTCATTTGGGGGACTCACCGCCATAACTATAGTCCCAGCAGGGATACTATATCCTCTATATTCATCATCCTCAAAGGCTCTGTGTGGAAGACCGAGCGGTACTATTGGGTGCCATCGTAGAACTTCTAGAAGAATAGCTTGAATGAATGGCAAGGAGGCACTGTCCTCGAAGGTTGGTAAGCGCCCTGGTCCCACGAAGAAGTCCAGGTCTTCTTGAGCTCGCTTCTGGACGTCGGGGTACGCCACCATAGCAAGGAAGAAGTGCAGCATCACCCCATATTGCTGTAGAACAGATTAGATCACTGAATAAAAGAATAAGTCTGTACACACCGTGTCTACCGCAGCTGAGAAGGAACAACTTGGAATCAATCGCATCATACGACATCATACAGATCTCAACATACCTGCGTAAGCTACACCTGTCGCGTCTCTAGCAGCCCGCTCACTCTGCTTGTAGTGTTCCGTATCCTGAGGCTGATTGCGAAGATCGTGAATCAGCGTGGTGGCAACTGAAGGTGCAGCAGCCTTATTTGTCTTTTATACAAGACATCAATACGATCGATGACAGCAAGAGCGAAAATCTTACGGCAGTGTCTTGTAATGCATCAAATGCCTTATGATGTGCGGTATCCACGAGATGCCTGTACTGTGCCGCGAACCTGCGAGCGGAGGAGAAAGGTAGCCACGACGGAAGGTGTCTGAGCCAAGGGAAATACTCGACCCAGAAGACACCGGGAAGCCTGCTGATTACGAGGCATTCCACCGCTTTGCGGGATAACGAGACGAATTCATCGGAGAAGTCATGGATCCTCATGCCATAGACGATGTCGAGAATGGTGGCTGCAAATGTTCTACCACAATGCCTTCAACAAACGGGGGCGATCACCCAAGACGCACGACTTACTGACTGACAACACCGCTGTCAAGTATTTTATTCTCGTTGGACATTGCGATCACCCTTTTCAAGAAGACGCGGATCTCACGAGTTTGTATGGGATGATACTTTTGGGCTGCCTGCTGGTTGAAATGCTGATGGAACGTTCTGCGCGTGGCACGCCACTCTGATCCGTAAGGCATGAAAGCGAAGTTCCAGTCCCAATTAAGTCTGTAAATCAATGTTTGAACTTGGACAATCTGCAATAGTGGCAACTGGCGTACAACTCGTCCATGACCATCGGAGGTTTATCTGCATATAACTTGGACCGCCCTTCCATGAGATCGAGGATGGCTTGAGACGTGTTGAGTATGACTGTCGGCTGTTGCGGGAGATCCAGATAGATGAGATCAGAGCCTACAAACGAGAGTGAGTGCAAAGTCAAGACAATAGTGGGGCACAAGCTTGCCGTGTTTGTCACTCCATTCACGATACGTGACCCATGGCTTGTCTTTGGGAAGATCGAAAATGTTGCCGAAGATGGGCCACGGTTTGGGACCGGGAGGCAATGGCAACCGTCTCCTCGTCCTAGCCTTCGAAAAGTAGTGGACACAAGGTAAACATAACGCCAAAAGCACGACAAAGCTGATAAGATCGAGCATGACAAGACGGCTGTGAGCTGTACAACAAGATGAGCCATGTTCGGGGGCGATAAACCCACCCGTTATATGTTTGGAGCACATCAACATAGTCGCGACTGGGCCTTGAATAACATCCTTGAATGCATGTCAGTTCTAGCGAATTCTCACGACCGTGGCAGTTATGGAAACTCGTTTGAGTAAGAATATATGGCAGGACTCAAGACGTTTTGATCCTCGATCCTCAAGACTTCACTGATTTCCGACTTGCATTTGGATACTCCGACGATATTCACCTTCCGCCCTTCATTATCCCCTTCAGCGTGAAGACCAAGTGACAGAGACTACACGCTGAGTGAAGTCTCTTCAGTTCTCCCGTTGGCATCGCATAACAAGACTTGGCATAGCTAGTGATATGTTGATAATAAGATATGAGTCCGGCTCACGGATGCTACTACGTACCCGACTATCAACCAATTACCTCTCCTCCACATCGACAAGAGAGAGAGGCCCAGGCTTGCGAAAGCTCTGAACATCAAGCGATTGCGCGGCGATAAGTGCGATCGAATGTTCGCTGTAGCATTCGTGTGATTTAACATCCAGGAACAACACCGCAGTTTCAAAATAATGTTCCTCTGGAGAATGCGGGATTTTGAAATACCGGATCACAAGGCCTCTCAGGTATATCAGATTTGATTGAATGAGAACAATCAATTGGCACGACACGCACCAAGACTGGCTGAAAGCACATTGTTGCGGAAACTACAGTTTCTCGCACAGAGGTCCAAGCTTGCTCGCCTGTCATCTGACAATCCGAGCTAGGGACCGTACCCACAAGTGAAGACTTTATCTTGCACGACATGGGTCTGGGTTAACTTCGATCCTACGTCCAAAACCCCGGGTCATTGTAGAACACAGGTGGTATCGCTTACTGATTCTCTCATCCGCCGAAGCCCTTGAGTCTTCCTATGCTTTCCACAGCTGAAGATGTAAGAGTGCTAGTCGACGTCCTGTTACGCAAGTCTTCGTTACAGGCGTCCATACCATGAACTAAGAACGAACATGTGTCTCATGTTTGAATACATCCTGCCGGACGGGTGAAGCGGGTGTCTGCGTATAAATAAATGGATCAGGTTCGGATGCATATTCACTAAAATGATTACTTACGGCGTGTGCCGTCCCTGCACATAACTTCCAACTTCGTGGGCAAGGGAGTCTTTCACCAAATGAGGGAGTTCATCCACAAATATGCGGTCTACCGAATGATGGGAAAGGAGAGAAATAGATCGAACCTCTGCAGCCCTGGCAAGCAAGCTAGTGCGGTGACGGAGAAGTCCTCTCCTTCGCCAAGTCGCAAGCAGAGAATAAAAAAATCGGATGATAACTGAAAGTTTATCGAGAATGCCCCAGTATTCCTGTTAGCTGCTCTCGGCCGCATCGCTGATGAGCTTCGTCGATGTAGGCCCCTCTCACACTTCCATGTGTACTCGGGAACGCGACCAAGTGCAGGTGCTAGTCAAGATTGCTGGTCAGAGTCGAGGAGCAATAAGCGACGGCTGCGCACGGGCCATCTGATTAGCGCTCAGGCGCGTCGCGTCGCGACTCAATTTCTGACTTGTCCGATCCAGTGCCATCATGTTCTCTCGGTGAGGTGGCCATGCTTGCTCATAGCAAGGGAGGTGCCTCATCTACGCGCCACTAAATCTTGAGGACATTTTTTGCAGTATGGGATGTTCTTTGTCTCGAGAGTCGAGATGCACGATGCGGAATAGTTTATTCCCAGTATGTCATGCACTGACACCCGCAGTGGCACATCATGTTCTTTGACTGTTTAAGGTATGTTTTATATTCATTATGCACAATCGTTTGTCCAATTTTTAGCAGTCTCCGAACATTATTGTTCAGAGCCTGCGAACAACATGTAGTGGCAGACGCCGCTAGTGCCACATCTATATAGTCGCGAGCCTTTCGCACTGATACTTACCGCAGGGTGCGACTTTCCAAACGAACCCCAGGACAAACCAATCGTCTCATCATACCTCTACGTATCGACTCAAACAATAGATTCAATCGCTCATGGTGACCCTGGACCTGCCAAGTATCGAGCACGTAGTCAACATCATAGTCCCGGAGTGGGTCGATGTCATGATAGCAGGGACCCCATCGCGCGAACGCCAGGCCCTCAATGCCGGTACAATCAGGAATCTGTGCCTAGTCTCAAGTAAAGTTAGGTCCTTTGTCCGCAAGGCCATCCTCTGGACGCTCGCTATCGACGATGTGTACGTGCTCTGCCTGTGCTTCACTTCTGGCACGCTGTTCAAGTTGACTGGGTAATTATCCGCAGGGCGCAACAAAATCCGATACAGCTCCTCCGCACAGTCGCAGCAGGCTACCAGAGTGGGTATTGGGACATTGCGCCACTGGAAGGCCTGCCTAAGCCCCCGGTGCTGCTGACTGTCTACCACAGCCTCAGCGTGCAGGGCCGCATCGTCGCAGAGATAGCTGAAACTGCAGAGCAGCTTCAAGTAGCAGACTTGCTTCGCAGGTACGTGTCCATTACGGACCATGCCTTTAACCTCGTGCTTCCGCCGTTCAGCGATGCCGTCCTGTGGCGCGTCCTTGCGAACCACAGACTCGAATCGTACGGTACGTCCATCCTACCCCTTCACGTCGCTCAAATGAATTGAAACCATCTCTCAAGTGACGGTTCTCGCGCCAAACGTCCGATGGTTGATCGAGCAGAAGCCGAAGTTCGAGCAGGACAACGCGACACTCACCAGCGACCAAGATCTGCCCCACGTACGTGTTTCGCTGACGTCGCTGCACTCCAACAACGCACCTGACCGTCTGATAGCATGCGAAAGTGGCGCTGGAAGTCGTGACGAAGTACCTGGGCCGCATCGGCGAGATGGACACAGTGTCCCTGCTCCATCCTGCAGTGATGCCTACCCTCGTGAGTAGCATTTCACGCCGTGTACTCTCGCGCGGCTCGCCTCTGACTGTGCCCCTCGCTGTTCTAGGCCCGTTACGCGCTCCCTCATTACTGCTCTACCTGCGCATGGCTGGATAAGATCGACGCCACCCCCGACCTACATCCATTCACCCATATGGTCTGGTACGGCATCTTGCTCCAGTCCTATGACAATCGCTGTGTCACCTCGGTGTGGAAAGAGTTCTCAGGTTTAGAGCCGATCGAGATCAATGAGCAGCTTGAAGTGTAAGATTCCTCAGTGCCACGTCTTTGAATTTCAAGTTGCCCGAGTTAATATATAGAAGTGTCAGCTTTCCCGAGTGGAGGCGTAGTCTTCCAGCCTGCACGTCACGAAGGCAAATCCTGTCCCTCTTTCTGTCAGTCTCCGTTGAAGACGTTGATTGAGCGTCCACGATCCGCCGTGCGAAAGATCGCCAGGGCATCCTCGCCATCCGCATCGGGACACACTTTAGATTTATCACTTACCACCGCGCTAGCACGGACGGAGGTAGCAATATATAGCGCACCCTCGGGGACCCAACAATCCTCCATCACGCCCGTTGCGCCCAGTACACAACCTCGGTGCCTTCTCGAACAAGTGAGCCAACAGAGATGAGACAACGGATGATCGTGTGTCTGCGCGTCTTCCTGGCAACTCTCGAGTTAGACTGTGGCGCAGTCTAACTTGGAGGGATCGCTGCATTGCACGGTGCACATGAGATGATGTGAGCCAATGGACGGGCGACGGAGAACTCTTAGTGGGCGCGAACGAAGCCGCAGAACAGTAGCGTGCCGGCCTACGCAGTGCAAGTCCCTCTCTGCGAGCAATGCTCCCTGCCCGCCCCAGTAACGTTGTCACGCTCAGCAAAGAGATAGCCTGGACGCGATCATCGGCACATGCATCAGCAATTTGTTATCCGTTGGTGCATGAGTTGTGCGCCGCGTAGCTCACAAGCCGCCTTGTGCGGGGCACAGCACGTACATGGCAGCCCGAGTGCGCCGACC
>JANHOG010000287.1:0-19374 GCA_027627325.1 Phlebia brevispora
GATATGTGTGATGTATAGAAACAAAATATTATTTTCGGGATTGCGCTCATCACATCTACGGCGCAGCTTCGGTGGCGGAAGTGAAATGATGCGAGATGGCGACCCTCAGAATCTGTGGCCGAAGATAGACACTGCTATGGAGTAAGCGTCTCACCGCTCAAAGCTCGTCGCCGACTCTAACGCGACTTCAATTAAAGTTTCCTTATGTTGTTTGATCACGTCCCTTGGTTAGGCCACTACGCGAGGAAATTCCCTAGTGCTGCGGGGGGTTACTATAACTTCCGAAAAATCGCCGTGAAGCGTATTGAAACACGGCGAAGCGGTGGCGCAAAAATCAAGGATCTCATGTATTACATCGTATGTTTCTCTAGTTTGTTCTATATGCTAGCTTACAAGTTTCCTGTAGACGAACGAGGACATAGGCGCAGAGACTCCCCCGCTGGCGCAGGTAATTGGTGATGGCATTTTGGTATGTAGTCTTGCACTGCAGCTCCAACGATAAATCTAATCCTGTGAAATGCAATACACAGGCTATCATTGCAGGTTCCGACACCACTGCCACTGTCTTGTGCAACTTATTCTATCTCGTCATCCTCCACCCACAAGTATACAGGCGCCTACAAGCGGAGGTAGATCACTACTATCCTCCTGGAGAAAATTCGATGGATCCCAAGCATTTCGCAGATATGACATTTATGGAAGCCGTCATGTGAGTTTCATTCTTTCCGATGCGGGGAGTTTCTAATTTCCACATATACTAGTAATGAAACTCTGCGGCTTTATCCCGCAGTACTGAGCGGTAGTCAGCGCACAGCACCTCGTGGCTCTGGTGGACGACTTGTAGGACCTTAGTACGTGGGCCCGCAGATACCGCCTGGGGAGATGACATTGACGTTTCACTTCGCACAGTTTCCTGCCCGAGGGCAATCAGGCACGCATCCACTTCTATTCCGTCCAACGGGATCCTCGCAACTTCACGAACCCGGACGCGTTCTGGCCGAACCGCTGGCTCATCGCCGAGGGTACTGAGGGCTCTCCAGAGAAGATCGTCCACAACGCGAATGCGTTCATCCCATTCTCACACGGTCCCGCGAACTGCGTTGGAAAGCAACTCGCCATGCAGGAGATGCGTACTGTGGTTTGCCACATGATGCAGAAGCTCAATTTGCGCTTCGCGGACGGGTGGGACCCGGAGACGTGGATTCGTGACCTTGGCGACAGCTTTGTGGTGAAGAAGGGACACCTACCGATTGTCACGGAGCGGAGAGATTAGGGTCTGGGACTCTATATATCTATTGATAGTCATTTAAATTGGATACTGTCTTCGTAAAGAAGGACGGAAACTACAAAAGGAAGATACAAAAGCCGTGAATGGTACATGTCGTACTGATGTGCGTGTAGATGTGGGACTGATCAATGTGCGAACCGGAAGTCTAGTCTACGGTTGCCAATGTCCTTCGTAGTCGCGAGGTAATGCGCCTGCTCCTCGGGCGTCATCGCGTTCCAGATGCGGTCTCGCTGCTTGTTACGCCACACGTAGTACAGCTTTGTCCCGGGATAGAGAATGAGCAGGTTGACACAGCTGATGATGATCAGGATGCGGTTGCCGCGCCTGTACCGAGGTGCATCATCTGAACGGTATATGTTCGCGGCTACGACGGAGCTGAGCTGCACAAACATGTTGTATAGCGACGCGTTCACCGTCCGACTTGCCACTGCGCCCGAGTTGCGCGAGCACCATCCTACTTGAATAGGATGAGTGTAGGGGTAGGATAGTAGTGCGGTGGCCAATCCCTGTAGCCATGATATTGAGAATTTGATATACTTTGTGATGGATCTGAACGACGTACGTAGTATATCCACTGGTTAGGGTTTGCCGGAAGACAGTACAGAGCAACCAGGAAAGGCAAAGCCCATATGTCTTCGATCATGGAAATGATGGCACGATCATTGACGGCCTCCGAAAGCAACGTTACCAGGAACATGGTAATAAAACCAAGAACGGTTGACGGAATGGTCAATAAATTTGTTTGGAATGTCCCGAAACTTGAGATAAGTCATGCGGGTTAACAAACGAGTGGTGAATACACATGCCAACCTTAGCACTCACCCGAGATGCCGCAGAGAGAGCGTCAGATAAGAGCCTGGAGGGCTGATAGGTATACCGAACATAAGACCTCTGGATGGGCAGGATTAGATATTCGCGGTAGAAAAATGACTAATCTTCGTCGCACTCACAAGATGTACAAAGGCCATAAATCATAGTCGCACGCAGCCTGCCACAAGCGTTTAATGGTAAGACCTTCACGGTTGTGCATGTCCCCCTTGCTAGGGTCGTCCCGCAACGCGCGAGATACGATAATAGTTTCTTCTCGCTCGTTGAACCAGCCGTTCGGCCTGAACCACGACTTTGTCTGCGTCGGAGAGGGCGGCATCATGAAATATGTGGCGAATCCGATGATGAAAGTAATGATGCCCCTGTATTCCTCAGATGAGAGAACTGCTGTCTTCGAAGGGCTTTTCACTCACTCTATGAGGAACAACCACCGCCAACCGGCTTTTCCTAAGACGCCTCGCATATGTAGCACGCCGTACGCGATGAAGCTTGCTACGATGCTGCAGACGTTGGAAGACATCCAGAAGAAAGCAAGCCGAATGGGCAACTCCGTCTTAGTGTAGTAGTCTGTGGGGACGTTGGGAAGGCATCTTACTCCAGATTGAGCTGGGACTTACATGACAAGTAGAGGATCAGATCCGGGATGAAGCCGCCTTGTATGAAGCCCAAGAGCGCCCGACATACAAGGAAGCTCGACCTTCCCGTGAGCCAGAATTGACACAAAGTGACGATCGCTAGCTCATCATTAGATCTAGTAGATGACACAGATTCATGACTGAATTGCCGCACTTACCCCACAGACACATTTGAGTAGGTATCCAGCGATCAGGGCCGACCTGCGCTGACGGTCAATAACAGTTGAATAAATAATCTTGCAGAGTACTTGCCTTTTTGCTGACCAGCTGACTTGGAAGCTCAGCTGCAAGAAAAGCCAGTCGAAAGACTGTATTTCCTAGATTGTAGTCGTCCGTAGTCATATTCAAGTCCGGCAAGAAGTTGTCGGTATTGGCTTGCGACAGATTACCCCGATCGATGTTCAACTAGAAAAAGAAATTAGGTTGCAAGAAAGAATTATTAAATTCAAACGCACTGCAGAGAAGCTCATGGCCGCCCACAGCATTACTCGCCAGTCAATCTTTCGGACAATAGCCTAATGAAGCGTATCGTCTGAGTAATTGAGATTAAAAAGCAAGTAAGCACATACCCTTTCTTCACGGAATGTCCATCGTGCGTTCGGGTCGAACCTGTGCTTGTTCTCGTACTTCTCCGTGGGCCAGTAGTGCTTTGCTAGAAGCGGATCGTCGAACACGCTGCGCCGAGTAGCAATGGCATCAAGGTCATATTTCGGAATGCGACCAAGTAGAAGATCCGTGAAACGTGGCTTCTCATCCAGCGCAGGGAGAAGATCGTCGTCGTCTGCCAGGCTGGCCGAAGACTCCACCAGGACGTCCTTGTCAATGGACTTGGTTGGGGACAAGGGGACCTCTGGCGTGGTCGCCCTCGACTTGACAGAGTCCGCAGATGACATTTCGACAGTGAGCTCTATCGAGTCTGTCGGGAGACGTTGATATGGGAGACGAGCTGAAGTCCATCGTCCAAAATACGAGAGTAAATATGCGCTTCTCGAGCCCTGTGGTTCCTGACACGCCATAACCTGCAAAACTTGCTCCTTTCACGGAAAAGGAAGCGGATAACGCCAAGGCGATAACTATTCAGGGACTATGCGTGCACCAGTCTGTATTGCACCATCTGGCATTGGCTACATGCAAGTGACTGAGATCGACCGCAGCACGTAGGTGAGAAGCGTAATGGCGAAAGGTACCAGGATTGAGTAGGGCCACGGGCTGAATGCCCACAGGATAAGCAATCACGAGAATAGCCAATGATTGCCGCACTCGAGGGCAGATAACGGTCGAGCACGTCTATGCCAAATGCGTGTCTTTTATACCTGTATGAACAACACGAGGCAATGAAGTTGACGATCAAGGCACATAACGTTGAGATGTGGCCGTACCTGCTCGAGCTATTTGCATGCAGAGTTGGAATCTGTCGTCAAGGAGTGACAGGGACAATTGCCCAAGCGTTGATGCTAGCTACGGCATAGGAGTGTGCCGAGCATGAGCATACAGAGCACGCCGTACAGGCAGATTCTTGATAGACGATAACAGCGTGTGAGCCAAGCCGAGTTGTGAATAGTCGCCGAAGACGCAACCTGACGCGAAAAGTGACAAACCTCAGAGAACACAATCCCACCTCACTTGGCGCCCACTGCATCACGTGCATGCTGGTACAGCAAAGGTCATTTAGTCGAGCAATTGGAAAGGGCGGGCAAACATGCACGCTGAAGGCGTATTCAATTCAATTTCCTACTGTCTATGGGGATGATCGTGAGCATCATGAGAGAAGGCTGGCTGTCTCGCATACCTGGAACTCGTTCTGAAGAGAAATCACTAATTCGGGATCTCAAAGGGAACCTACAACCTATTCGAGCACTTCCATGACGTAAGTTAATGCGATTACTAGTTTCATACTTACTATAACGTTTACTGCTGCCCTAGAAGCTACCTGACAGACGGACACACCTATAAAGTCCGTCCCTTATTAGGGAAACTTTCGACTTCGTCCACCCACAAAGAAGGCGACTGTGCATGTCTTCTGCTTGTCATAATGAAAGATGGTTGCTACAATGTACCACGGGCCTGGCAGCCGAGAGTTCTGCAGTATAGTGTTCTGCGTGTTCATTGTGAGCGTTTAGATCAGATCTGTTAGCTGAACCGTCAGCTGTGTACAACCAGAATCACATACACCATGGTGAAGCACCAAGGAGTCGCTCTTCCAACCTCTCTGAGTCGCTCATCTCCACAAAAACGGAATGCGAAGGCTCATTTCAATACTGCTCGGGGCGATTTAGCAGCCGGAAATCCTGAAACCAGCATTGCCTGTCAAGAGGGGTATTGGATAGGATGTATGAAAGAAGGATAACCAAAGCATTACAGTTAGCGGTGTTTTTGCAGAAATTGGTCAGTCTGCCATGAAGGTGGTGGTGGTTCGACTCCAGCTTCACTGAAAAAAGTCGGAGAAAAGCGTGAGCGCTCACTACCTAATCCGGATAACTAGGCTATATATAGAAGGTGTGCACCTTTGACGCCTGCTTGGATGGCTACACGCCATGGGATGGGAACCCCCTAGGCTCGTTCCCATCCGGTTTGGGCGACGCGCGCGTCTCCAAACCGGCTGGGCTATCTGGGCGCATAACCAAGAGCCCCACTAAGCGCCCTATTCCACGTGGCTTTCTGAGTTCATACTTAGCGAAATCGCCGTGTTCGTGTTTGTCTCCTCCAACGACGATACTCCCTTCCACAACAATATTCTATATACACAACTTAAATCTATATTGTTCCTGTAGCATGATGTGGTCATTTAGTATCTAATTCTACCGCTTCCGACGCTTTTTTGGAGCGCTAGGCCCCTCATAACGGATGAACTGCACCGTATCTGACCCGGCCCCTGAAGCAATTTCGGGAAATTGCCCTGGTTGATACAACCCATTGGTATCTGGATGATTGGTGAGCCCTTGTATCATTCCTGGAGCCATTAACACTCACTTTTCACCTGATTATCTGAAGCCTCGATGGAGGGCAAAGCTGCAGATTGATGAGGGTCCGCCATGCCCAATGAGGGCTCGATCGTGCTCAATGAGGGCTCATTCGTGCTCGCGGATGCATACGAAGGGCGCGATTGGGTATCAGGGGTCCCAAAGGTGACGTAGTTGAATGAACTAAACAGTTGAGTTGAAAGTGACGACTGTGTATTCAGGTTGCGGCGGGGCCGCAGCGGGGGGGTGCGGATCCTGCCTTGAACGCAGACTCGCTTCTTCCGGCTCTGCCTCGGGTTCTATGAAGTCGCCATTGACAACCGTGTAATGCGAGAAGCCGCAGAAAGTGGATAAAGCGTCTGTATTGAGCGGTGGGTCGAAAACCTGTAGACTTTCGTGGGCAAGTTGACCTGTTTCATAGACGCTGATCCCCGCATCCTTGGTTGCCTTATGCCGCCGCCGCGATCTGGGAGACTTGATGGGTACGTACTGTACATCAATTGTCTCAAGAAGCGCATGTAACTCTTGCCCATAGCGATCCCACCAAGTCCATACCGGCTTCAGAAGGTTCCGCAGAGTTTCCAGCGGGACCTTCCCAACAGAAACCGCTAGTGTTGCGGCAGCATCATCGAAGATGACTGAAGGTCCGAAGAGAGCGGCCTTGTGGTCCCGTTCAAAGATGCCGCGCCGCCATTTGCGCACTTTCTTCAAGGCTGCAGCATCAGGTCTGCCCGGGACTGGTAGAGAATTGGTGGCGGCCGCTGCCACAGGGATGCCAGGTCGCGTCCGCGCCAATAAGAAGGAATCACAAATGTCACAGCACGGTACCTTATCCGTGTTGTCATCTGTAAGGTTCATTGGTTTGAAGTTTCCGTAATCAAGGGCTGAAGGCTTACCGCGTGTAACAGTGTCATTGTCGAATACCTTTGCCCAAACCTCACGGCGGCATGTTGTACTCTGCACAAAAGTTAACAACCCTTCATCGGCAGCTTCAGGATTCAAACGCGGTTGACTCCCGAGAGGTAGGCTGTCACTTTCGGTCGACATTCCTCGCTCTAATCCATGCTCCATAGCATATCTCTTGCGAGCTTTTGCTACAGCCGCCTTCTTTGGGGGCTGCATCGGCGTATTTTCTACATGTGCCACGCCAGTATGCACGTCATGGGAGTGGTCATCTGGGGGCTGCGCTGCCTGTTCACAAGCGCTTAGGACGATACCATACGCCGATCGCTCGACCAATAACACTGCCAGCCCGCGCCGCCCTCGGCCTCGTGCAACACGTCCTGCCCTTTGTATCCACTGCGAGAATTTATCTGGAAGTTTCCACTGCACTACAATGTCAATGTCGAGAATATTACAGCCCTTTTAATACTGTTAGTAATAGGTAGCATGATAGATGTTAATCCTTACCATCCCCGCTGCATCTGTACAGACCATAATGCGTATGTTGCCTCCTCGGAATTGCGCCATTGCTTCCGTACGATAAGCATGGGACAGCGAAGCATTGAATGGACGGATGATGCCGCGGTGGAGTCCTGTCGAATAGTGGGCGCCGTCAGAACCTGAATCTTGCACCCTTGAAGTGAGCAAGGTTGCTAGGTGATCGATGATGGCATTCCCCGTGTCGATGCTGTCGGCATAGATGAGAGTCTTCGGGATGTCTTCAGCAGATGTGATGTCCTTCGGTATGACAAAATCGAGGTCAGCATATGTATGCATAGGGTGCTGCATGGCCCGTGTGACAATCGAGACATTGTGGCGGTCATTGCCAGCGTTGTGGAAGCGCTTGCGATGCTTGGGATACTGAAGCTTGCTTTCGATGTCCCGGCGGACTCTTCGTGTGAGCGTTGCTGAAACTGCAATAACAGGCGTCATTGAAGGCAAGAACGCACGAACCACTGCGATAGAATCGTATTTCTTACGAAAATCGGCTCCCCAGTGTGATATACAATGCACTTCGTCAACAAAAATGGAAAGCACTTTGCGGGCGAAGAGGGAATTTCGAAGCAGACGATCGACAAATGGGCGTGACTGAACCATCTCGGGAGAGATTAAAATGACGTCGTAAACTCCCGCCAGGATATCCTATAGATGTTTTCCAGCAAACTTCAAGTGTACCCGTGACAATGAGGACTTACTCTAATTTTTTCTGCTGAAAGCGCACCATTCTGACTGTTGATGGCGACCGCTCGCAGGCCAAAATCAGTTGCGAACGTCGTCACCATCTCCTCTTCTAATGCCAGTAATGGGCAGATCATTAGCGTGATCATCCCTGGAAGCCACAGATGAGGGCCCGCGGCAATGGCAGTCTTGCCAGACCCTGTAGGGGCCTGTATAATAGCGTCAACGCCTTCAATTTGCGCAAGGACACCTGCGAGCTGGTGTGGGTGTGGGGCTTCATCCCAATGATAGGCTTCCTGCATCTTCCGTGCGAGGGCACTCCGTTGTTCATCTGTGAGCACATTGTGTTGAGTGATGGGCGAAGGTGGATGTGGGGGCTTGTAAAGTGTGCGACGGCACTTTGACTTCATGTGCAATGATAGGAGTGCGAGAGTGAAAGAGATGAGCCGCTGCGCTGGAATCAGCGGAAGCAAATTGCAGCCAAGCCCGCGGTCTGACTACGATTTCCTCCTGCCACTTTCCAACGCATTCGCAGGGCAGCCTGCATGTCTCGCAGACATGAGCATCCCAGAGAACCTACCGCCTTCATCACCGCCACCATACTCCAATTACTCAACTCCCTCGCACTTGGCCCACTCATCCGACGATGAACTCGGGAGCGCCTTGACTGACTTGAGCAGTGATCCCGGTGAGGATGACGCCTCGTCAGACGGCCACGAGGAAGAGGAGACTCTTCATATCCCCAGCGAGTCCAGCTTTGTGCCTAGTTCACCGATCAAAGGTACCCGCGAGGAGAAAAAGCGTATTAGACGTCGAAAAGGAGCCAAGAAGCGGCTTCTCACTATTAAGAAACGCCAGGAGGAAGCTCAGTGACAGGCCAGCAGTACCATTGACACTCTTGAAGGCCCAAACCATGAAGCAGGCAGCTCACAAATTGCTGCAGACAGTGACCATGTGCTTCAGAGCGCTGCAAATACACTGCCTTCCTTGCTACAATACATGGCGGACTCAGACATAGATCAGCGAGAATCGGGAGAGTATTGTGACGAGGATATCACAGCTTTTAAGCCCATACCCGGTATGTAATTTATTCATTATTTTGCGCAGACTTGACCGTAAATTCCATTCAAATAGGCGATGTCATACCATCTGAAGTCGCTCCTGGTGATTCCACCGGTGAGAGTGCCATTCAAGAGCACAACATGCCTATGGTTCCCATCAGCAAAGAGGCAAAAGTCGAGGCTTACCGTCACATCCTCCAGTATCTTCAAGCTCGCTCGCTGACCTGGGGTGGGCTCATCGAATACATTGCCGATCCAAACAGCAACGAGGCGAGCACGAGGCGAGCAGGCTTCTTTGATGACCCTGAGCTCGTTCACCGAGTTCTAAACTACTGGGTCAGTTGGCGCAATGCTAGGCCCTCCCGAAAAATCGTGCACGACTGGATTATGGCATATGTGAGGAAACAAGTTGTGAGGGAAGGAAATAAAGTAACGAAAGAGGGCATCTTACAGTCTCGCAAGATGGTTATTGATGAGTCCTTCGTGCTGCGCTTCAACCTATCCAACATGTATGAGAAGCTGCGCCATCTGTGTCCCTCGATGACCATGCTTGCTGAGGCCTTCTCACGCACGACTCGCCAGGACCGTAAAGCCAAAGAGTATGAAAATGATGCATCCAAGCAACGGCATCAGAAGGTATGTATCTCGTGGCTCACCTGTTTGTGTATTACTTGCTTACCCAATGTGTGTGTGTAGCGAGTTGGCTCCGCGATCTTAACTATGCTTGGAGAGCGTAGCCAGCGAAA
This sequence comes from Phlebia brevispora, assembly GCA_027627325.1. NCBI lineage: Eukaryota > Fungi > Basidiomycota > Agaricomycetes > Polyporales > Meruliaceae > Phlebicolorata > Phlebicolorata brevispora. The sequence goes on from JANHOG010000287.1 coordinate 9,640, forward strand.
TAGCTATGCCAAGCACATCGTGGGCCTATATCTTTATGCAACTGGTGCACAGCGTCAGGCGATCTCAGTGCTCGCAAGTTTAGGAGTCTGTAGCAGCTATCCCACGTTGGCAGGAACAAAGACCAAGTTGGCAGAAGACGTACGAGCTTCCAATGCAGCGGCCAATACTTCCTCCCAACTCGACCTTTCATCCGCAGAGGTTGCTGGCAATCGCAGTCAAGATCAAGAGTTTGAAGGGTCTGATCTAGACGAGGAAGGTGAAGCGGAGGAAACTAGCAGTGAACAGGAGACGGGGTCTCAATGCGATAGTAACATTAAAGCTGGTGACGAGCACGATGATGGCAGACAAGAGGTGCAGGAGGCTACTTCAGCAGACGCATCACGTCGCGTGTCAACAATGTTGTCATCAAACGCAGAAGATGGGCTTTTAAAGCGCCTTTGCGAAGCTTGCCGTGCGACGACCCGCCATATTGCATCTATACGCATGCTCGGTCTCATCTACGATAATATTAACATGGTATTTAAGGTTGCTGAGCAGCGAGTCACGCAGAAAGATACCCAGCAGAACGGAACATGCGCCACCGTCTTCCCACTCTATGACGCCAAGCCAGAGGACATGAAGACCGCCGACCTTCTAACTGCCCATGAGCAAGCCCCCCTTCTCTCAGCTGACGACATTCTTCACACGTCTGAAGAAGCTGCTCTCTACCGCCAGTGCTTAATACACACCATCCTTCGTATCATCGTTAGCTACGGTGGGGAACAGTTCAACAAGTTTCGTTCAGAAGTTGCTCGAACCTTACCTGTCACTGACGAGCAAATCCCTGTCCACCAGACAGATATATACCCACTTCCGGCGATGCATATTGATGAGTCATCTATTACAGGCAATGGCGAGGTCCTCGAAGCCATGTTCCAAGAGCTCAACCAAGATATGTCCCAGCCAGAATTCGGTGAACATGTACGTCTCATCGGCGGCGATCAGCTCTCCCTCTCGCGTGTTCGCTCCCTGTTCTCACATCGCATCGGTCACGACCATTTTAATCACTCAATGGCAAATGTGGCATCCATGCTGGGACTATTTCACGGTCAGATTCACTTAGTGTGCGGCCTGATATTAACACACTGGGGAAATTCCAGCCTTGGTGCTCGTGATCCTGGAAGCCTATCCTTTCACAACATTATCCTTGGTCGCAAACCAATCGTCCTCAGTTCTCTCCCACCCTATCGCACTCTCCGAGACTTGCTCTTTGTCTCTGCCTATGGCCGTATCCTTCATAATGTGGAGCTTATAGCAGGCAAGTCTCTCGCTGAAGTAGCAGAGTCAGCGAGCTTTCAAGACCTGGAGGAGCTCGCTGCTCAGGTTTTGGATCGCTTTGCAAGTGGAAAAGTGGTCGACCAGCTGCGTGAGAGTAATGATGAGTCTGAGTCTGACTCGGAGCCGCCTCTGTCAGCTTCAGATGTGCATGATGGGAGCACTGCGGAAGGCGAAGGAAAGGGCAGAGACATGGTCTTTGAAAATGCGGTTCTCTTTCTTCGTGATGCACTGATTGCACGGGAGTTTACAGATGCAATCAAAGCTGGTGACTCAGGGCGAGTTGTTCTCAGCCTGAAGATGCTCGCGCTTGTCTATCGGGGAACTGGTCGGACGAAGTATGCACAAGAAACACTTTTTGTGATCCACAACATCACTCATGTATGGCCGAAACCACTACGGTAAGTGGCCATGTTTTTGACGAGACTATGTCTGCTCATTGGCGTATACAATAGGCATATTATACTGAATAATTGGCTCGTCAATCCTACAGGTCGAGCTAACAGTTTTGTTCCCATTGATCTCTTACAAGAGCATAATAACTTCTGGATTAAGGTACGAGATTCATAGGCTACTTACAGCACCGCTGAGCATAAATGATAGGTTATGTATGCTGCGCAAGGAAGCGCAGCATCATGGGAGTGGTTGGCAACAATCTCACCCTGTATCATGCTTCTGCGCTCCCTCGCCACTCAAATGAACGACACTCTGGGATCCAAGCAAGGCACCAAGCATCACTCGCCGAACTTGGACAAGGATATTCAAGAGATAATGAAGTCGCTTCGCATGCATGAGGTATATGTATACCATAAGGAAGGTCGACCAATCGAAGGCAAAGGCGGTGAGGTCAAAGACGTCATTGCTGAAGGAGTAATTCGCCTAGGTTCGGCGTTGAAAGAATACAACACAACATTCGAACGTTTGCGAGCACGACGTACTGTACCGCCGCTGATAGGTCCTGTACCTGTGGTTATGGCTCGTGGCACGCCGGCAGAGTCCCTGCCATAGAGTGATGACTCCGACATGTCCTCGCACATGCCCAGTGGAATCAGCATGGCCAATTCGCACATCAGAAGTGCTCCCACGCCGGGTTCAATGGCCTCATCTCCCTCGAACGCAGCTGGTGCACCACCACTATCACCCACACTTTCTGGCTCGAACGAGAGGGCTTCTGGCTCAGAGCTGGAGGCAGCTTCCACCATAAATAGCGATAGCCTTCACATGTCGGACTCTGTTGCGATCACTGCGGCACAAAAAGGGCGCTGTAGAGAGCTGGGTTGAAGCAACATCAAAGGTGCTCCTCAACAGTTCTCACAGCTACGACGGTGGCTCCCACAGCTCCTCAGATATCTGTGATGAAGATAGGGCTTATCTATGGGATATGGTTGACGATGACGCAGTCAACATGCTGCAGACCGAAGAGGATGTTGATTTAGATATGGACTAATTGGCCGTGTTTCACTCTATTCGCCGTTTTACTGGCTAAAAATTATAGAGCAATTTTATTTATATGCATATCTACAAAGTTTTATATATACATGAGTGGCTCTTCGACGGTGTTCGAGCGCAATTCACGATTTTTGTTCAAAACGCAAACGCGCGATTTCGCTAAGTATGAACTCAGGAAGCCACGTGCGGCGAGGTGTCTTGGTTTGGCGACCAGTTTGCCACGTCCGCTCGCAAGCTCGCGCGCGTCCTTGCCTGTCTTGGAACGCGCGCTTGACTTGCGACCGGATTTGGCAAGCGAGTCTAGGAACCCCCACGTACTAGTAAATATAGAAAGTCCTTAAAGAGAAGCGTGCTGAAATAATTGACTTCAGTTATATTTCATAGCACTACTGATACCGGCGAGTCGGAATGATAGTTGACCTTCCCGTTCATATACCACTGGGCCACACTATCAGATCATACGACAACAAGAGTATATTTATGCGTAAATAGTAGCGCTTCACCATATTCTTATCATGGAAGCAAAGGATAGTCCGAAGGATTGAGTAATCTTTGTCACATTCTTCCGGTTGAAATCTTATCCGGCACACCCGGTACAGCAGCAAAAGTCTGTGCTTTGATAAGCTACTTGCATACGACTTAACAGACCGCGACCGTCGCCAAAGCATGCTGTCCTCAAAATGCATCCCTGTTGCAAGAGATATAATCTGATACATTCCAAAGCCGATCACTGAACTTATCTGAATACGAAAAGCAAACTTGAAGAGAATAATGTCTTAGTGATCGTTGCATAGGCCTATCGAAGTATTTTTCATGCTGGTTCTCTCGATTCCTACGGCTGTGACTAAGGTAAGGTCGATGGCTCGTCTAGGCGAACCCTTTATGCTACGAGCGTCAAGGCTTCCCACCTTCCTTTTGCAGCAGTAAAGCGAGCCGGTCCGAAAAGCGTGAATGTTTTGGCGAAATCCGATCCTCCGGAAGACGTCAGCGGCATTGGCCGGACGACGACTTCCAGCTGTACTTGCTCAGAGCTCGTATCGATCAGTGGATTTAGTGCATTGGTCTCGGGCTAGACTAGCTGATTATAAACCAAGAACGCCCAACGGAAGCTCTATTGTACAAAGTGAGCAGAAGGGAAAATTCGAGACTGTAAGCAAGATATTTAGAATCACATACTACTAAGAGACGTGTACACAGTGACCTCAATGAAGTTCCCGCCAGACAAATGAACGTTATTTCTTTCACTCACGTGGGGAGACCACTACTGGTAAGCGTCCCATCCTTGATACAAAGACGTCCTTGAGGTCCTCCAACCATAGTCTGCGGTCCCATCCCTCGTGGAACTTGAGGTGGAACTTGTGCACGATACCGGTCACCACCATACGCATCTCAAACATGGCAAGGTTCTTCCCCACGCAGTTGGCTGGCCCGGAGGAAAACGCAAGAAGGGCGTTCGCGTTGTGCACGAACCCCGCCGGCTCGGGAAGTAGACCGTCTGCGATGAGCCAGCGTTCAGGCCAGAAGGTTTGTGGGTCGGAGAAGTTGCGCTCATCTCGTTGAATGGAATAAAGCTGGGCACGGACTTGCGTGCCTTCAGGCACATAACTATACTCGGGAAAACCGTAGTTAGTGGAGATGAAGCACCATAGGGTAAGTGATCTCATACTATTTGCCGACCATCTTTCCGCCAGTGCCACGCGGAGGTGCTCGCTGACCTCCACAAGGAATAGCGGGGAATAGACGCATCGTCTCGTTTCTGTAACGGACACTGAGCTGAGTTGATACAGGAACACAAATGAACCCACATCACTGCTCCCAGGTAGTGCATGTTGATGTAATCCTTAGGATCGAGAGGATCTTCTCCACGGGGATAATATCTGTCGACCTCCTCTCGCAAGAGGTTGTACTTGTCACCGTGAATGAGTAACAGGTAAAAGATATTCGCGATGGTCACCGCGGTAGTGTCTGATCCCGCTATCATTGCCAGGATACCGTCCGACACCACGACCGGGCGCGAAGGTGACTCCTTCTCGACTTGGTCTTCGTTACTCTAGACGCTCGACCGTTATGGTGTGGGCGAGTGAGAATGCTTTCGACGCTTACCAGGTAGTAGAAGAGATCCTTGGCTCGAGACCCCCTGTTATACCTCTGCATGGTGCGTTCATGTGCTTCTCGGCGAAGCCTAGACAGAGATCTAATCAAGGTGGGGAAGTTCTTCGTGTAATAGGACAACCACGGCAGATGTTCGTATGTGACGGCAATGCTGAGAAAGTATCAGAAAGAACAGATAACGCTTCAGCAATCCTGAACAGTTCCTACCTCATGCCATTCTTTACCAGTGCCCATAAGCCGTCCTTGTCGCCTTCTCGCATCATTTCGGTTCCTCCTCCGAAGCTTCAAACCACATATCAGCGGTTAGAACACAATTGGTCCGATATACACTCACGCCATATCGCTCATGAAGTCAAAGCTACAGTCACATATTAATATCAGGGTGCTCATGATAGCGACTAGCAGGGACGTACGCGAAGAAGCTTATCCATTGCGCTAAGTCCGTGGTACCGTGTTGGTCATGTAGGCGCCTCAATAGCTGCGCTGTTCTTTTGATCACGATTGGCTGATACTCCTTCAAGGCTGCAGTGCTGAAAGCACGAATCCACGGCTTTCGGCGTTGAGCATGCGTCGTGGGATCCCATATGGCGATCAAAGGCATGACAGGTTCGTGTAGATTCCGCCCAGTTAGTCCTGATCGATCAGAGGCTCAATACATATCGAATTTCGAAGACAAGCTAGGCCTACCGGGTCCTTTTGGCAACCCTCCAGGCCCGAACAATGGCTGGACCACATCGATATCACGGATTGAAATCTCGTTGGGAGCTGGACGAATTTACTTCAGCCTGCTGGACATCCGTGAATACAGGTTCGTCTACCTATCCTGACCACGTCGCCGTACTGATCGTGAAGGCGTTGGAGATAGATATGCCGTTTGCCCGTCGTGGTGATCCGAGCCATCCAAATTGCGGAGACTTTGCATATGGTTGGTCCGGGATAGCGCGCAAGTGGGTGTAGAGGGGACAGACGATAGACAAGTATGGAAGTTCCCAGAGTCGTGAAGAAAGTCAAAAACGTCCACACAAGAGCACCCAGGGTGCCGTACTGCCCCGCGAGGAGGGGTGAAAGCGAACCAGGCAAGCAAACCAACAACAACGCAACAGGTACCACCTTGATAGGTTCCCATCGCCTGAAGACATAGTGGCAAAGCTGCAATCGGGGCAGTTGAACGGCGGTTTTATGATAGGATACCATTTCAACTCACAAGGGCTGCCCCCACGATCGACAAGAACCTTGGCTTCGATGTTAGCTGCGGGACATGCGACTCCGGGGAGGACATGGCGTGCGGTCGGAGAGAAAAGGCGAAGCGAGGCGAACCTATGTACTTGAGGCCCGGCACCAAATCACGATAACTCTATTCATTTCGACTCAGAGACGCCTCACAATAGGGCGACATCGCACGGAGCGGGAACAGAAACCGGTGTCTAATGTTCTCAACAAGGCACATTCTATCGATCATGGCGGAGGGAGATCGGTGCGAACTTCCCGGATGAATAGTTAGTGAGCGGTTGATGACCGGCAGTTCACGAAGAAGGCCTGCAACTGAACAGGGGCTCCGCGGACCCAGATAGGGTCATTTGAAGTGCTACCCAGGCCGCTGTAGCATTTGCATTGCGCTGTACACAATGGTAGTAGTAGCAAGGCCTGAAAACCGAGCATTCGCAGGAACCTCGGGCAGCTCTCATAAGCAGGCTTGCGAGCCCGAGATCGGCTAAGCGACCCACCTTGATTTACCGCGGACCAGAGATGTGATATCAGGAGACCGGCCTATTTCTGTCTTAGCGTACTTCGCCGGTCTTGCCCCGCAGTACTCACAAGCGTTGATAGTATATGCCGCACATGCATGGGCAACTCGGCAGATACATTTGTTTGAACCAGCCTGGACGAATATATCTAGGTGCAACTATGCGGCCAGTTCCTGTGACTTTCTTCGGAACTCGCTGCGGAAGTGGAGATGGTCGAAGCACAGCTGCACACGCGTCGTAGCAGAATGGCCCATCTCGGAGATCTAGGGGATCAAACTTTTGTGCGTTAGGCAGAACGTCAAGATGAACCGACCATGATAACCGGAATTATATGTCAGCTTGTAGTATGCCGGTAAACGTTCCCGCGCTCACTCAGAGATGCCTTGGTTCCGAGTAACTGTCGATAAGAGTACGCTGATACAACGCATCTACAGACCAGTGTATAGTATCGAATACTCATCGTAGTGCCCGTAACGTTATTCTGCGCCGACCAAACAGCTTCATCAGTCCGCACAGAACCGCCTATGACAAGAGATCTCAAACCCTAGTCTCTTCTCTCCAAGATAGCCGGTAGGTGGCCGAGCGTGACGACAAATCTGTCTTCCATCGCACGCTCCCACTCCGCAGGATCATAGTTGTCGGCGAATCGCATCTTGAATTTCTGCATTAGCTCGCAGACTACAATCCGCATCTCCACCAAGGCCAGATTCTTGCCAACGCAGCTAGCAGGGCCGAAGGAGAAGGGTATGAACGCATTGGCGTTATGCACCAGTTCGTCGGGCGACTCTTGCAGACCCTCTGCGATCAACCACCGATCGGGGAAGAAAGCGGTGGGATGAGAGAAGTTGCGTGGGTCACGATGAACAGACCAGAAATGGATGCGCGCTTGGTTGCCTTCTGGCAGGTAGCTTATGGACGCGTCAGCACGGACTGGCGAAGAAGAAATGGTGCAATGACATACTAAAGTCCTAGGAGCTTACCGCCCTTGCCAGCCTCGGGAGAGCGCTGGCTGCCGCTTGGCACGACGGGAAATAGCCTGAGCGTTTCATTTCTGTAATGAAGACCCATCAGCGGATGAATGGTTGAACATATAAGCGGGCTACACACATGACGGCATCAAGGAAAACCATGTTCGGGTGGTGCACTGGATTTAATGCGTCCTCGCCAGGAGGGTAGTACCTGTCAACCTCCACTTGAAGACGTTTGTAGGCCTCTGCGTGACCCATTAAGCACCAGAATAAATTGCTGAGCGTGCTCGCGGTCGTATCAGAACCCGCTACGAGGGCAAGGACGCCATCCGAAATGACAACGGCAGGAGGAGGAGACACCTTTTCGGCTCCATCTTCATTACTCTGCACAGATTCCGTGAGCAGATATGTCGGCATGCGGAAGCCACGAGGTATACCAGATAATAGAACAAATCCTTCGATGTAGAGCCTTTCTTGTACCTTTCCGCTGTACGACCCAAGGCCATACCTCTGAACTGTTTCGAGTCCTTTCCAACAAACGGGATGTCCTTGATGTAGTATGTCAGCCAAGGGACGTTCTCATACATTTGGCTGAGCCTTCAGGCACTTCGTGTAAGCAACAGCAGCCACAAAGTAACAGAATGCAGCGCACCTCATCCCATCCCGCAACGCTCGCCACAAGCCATCATTGTCTCCATCGCGCATCATTTCCGTTCCACCACCAAAGCTACGTCAACACTCTAATCAAAATCCACAATGATGAAGAATACGAAACAGAAACCTACGCCATATCGCCCATGAAGTCGTACCTGATTTTTCCGTGACATCAGCACTCAGCACGCTCGCAACGAGAAACACGTACGTGAAGAAGCTGATCCACTGCTCCAAGTCAACCACGCCTTTTTGTTTTCCCAGCACCTCCGTTAGCTGGCTTACACGCCGAGCGATGATCGGTTGATACTCTTTGAGAGCTGTAGTATTGAAAGCTCGGTTCCAAGGCCTGCGGCGACGGACGTGGTCCGCAGCATTCCTGTAACCTACCAACGCTGGGATCTTCGGGTGGAATGCACGGCCTGCGAACACTGATTGTGGCTATCAGCTTTGATGCAAGTAACAGGGAATGAAGACACTTACTAGGGCCTTTAGGACACCCCTGCGAGCCCATCAAAGGAAGAATGCAGGATGCACTGCGTATAGAGACTTCATTGGGTCCTGCAAACTGCGGTTCAGCGGGGAGTGTGTAGTCCGTCAGCATGACCTACCGACTCGGACCGCATCTCCATACCGCTCATGAAGAGACTGTATGTAGAGATGCTGTTTCCCCGAAGAAACCACGGACAGCATCCACAACTTCGAGACCTTGCATAACAGAGGGCCAGGATAGCGGACCAGGGGATGGAAAGGGGAAAGAGGGTAAAGGACAATGGAGGAAAACAGCGTGCCGAAGAAAGTTAGGAAAGTAATGCCGCTTCCTAGCATAATCCCATAATGCGGAACGGATACCGAGGACAGAACAGAGGGCAGCAGGATGAAGAAGGTCCCAACCATCGGAAGGCTGGTCGGTTCCCATCTATTCCAGATGAGATGTGTGATCTGGGCAAGTTTTTGGGCTTAGTCTGTCGTCAAATATGAAGGACTCACTAGAGCACTTGCGCCAACAATGAGAAATGCATCTCTGGGAAGCAGGTTATTTATTTTAGGGAGTAGAGGTTGCAGGCATGAAAGAACTGCCATTGTTTCTGTGATAGAGGTCAGCAGCAGATATCATAAGGAAGAGAACACAGACTGACGCTGTATAGGAGTGATCGAAGCCGTCGACGCTGTACAACCTCAGAAGTTATAAGAGCGACCGAACTTGGTGGTAGATGGAGAAAATAGCTGTAGGCTCTCTACTATGACAACAGGTCTATATACTCCGCGGGCCCGCCAGGTCGCGTTTGGAGAGAAACCCGCCCATGCGGACATTGCATACGCGCATACGATCGAAAGTGGTGTACGACTGTGCCGGGAGATCTGAGATCGCGTCGGTATCGACCTGAGACACATCCGGTCAGCTTCGCCCCTCGGCGCGTACATCACGTTGCTGAGGCGGCGCTGCGCCCACGGACTGTCAGCGTCATGCAGATTCTGTCGCAAACATAGTCTG
>JANHOG010000288.1:0-19356 GCA_027627325.1 Phlebia brevispora
GGCGCGGATCGCTTCGAGGCTCGGAGGCGGAGACTCGACGGTGACCTTCATTGAAGACACGACGGCAACAAGGGCCCGAGCAATGCTTTCGACGCGTTTGTCCTCCTCTATCACGTATAAATGTCTCAGAAATGTTACGAAACCATCTTTATACGCGTTGCATGCACGGTTATATACCTCCAAACCAACTCCAGTCGACCTTGAATACGACAAACTGGTACCTCCGAATGGAAATGAGACAGATACACCCTTAGTGATTCTACACGGCCTTTTGTAAGTTGATCTCTACTGTTGTGTAACCTCTGATTGAGAATGCCGCTAGCGGTATGAAACGAAACTGGCTTTCTCTGTCAAAGGCCTTCCTAGGAGACTTGGGACGTCCGGTGTACACACTGGTGAGTCTATTCCAGCCTTTCTCGTGCGTGCGGAGCATGAACCTCATTTTTAGTAGGATTTGCGCAACCACGGCTCTTCCCCTCACGCCGAACCAATGACGTACTCAGCAATGGCTGAGGACATACTAGAGTTCTGTCACAAGCACTCGTTGCAGCATATTTCCCTACTGGGCCATTCCATGTGCGTGTATTGCGCAATGTGTCTGTTTTTCTTTCTCATGCATCATTAGGGGTGGAAAGGTTGCTATGGCTGTGGCATTAAATCCCGACCTGCCGACAAATCTCCTCTCGCACCTCATTGTCGCGGACATGGCCCCTTCAAGAGGACCGCTCTCCCCGGAGTTCCGCAGTTACGTAGAAGCCATGAAGAAGATTGAAGAAAGTCAAGTGACTACTCGTAAAGAGGCACAACAAATGCTGGCGCCATACGAACCTGTTCGTCAACCTACTGTGATATCACTGCGTCACCGAGTCTGACATGGTTTTGTTGCTTAGGACGCGATGACCCGCGCTTTCCTACTCACGAACCTCCTCCCTTCGGCTCATGAACACCACCATCATCCTCTGAAGTTTAGGGTGCCGCTGGACATCATCGGCAAGTCCATCGCAGACATTGGCGATTTCCCTTATGAACCTGGCGACCATGAGTGGGATGGCCCTTCGTTGTTCATCAAAGGGAGCAGGAGCAAGTGAGTTAGCAGTGCTTTTAAAAAAAGTCGTCTTCTGACCGTTGATTAGATACATCAACCATCGTAATATCGTCATTGCGAGACAGTTCTTCCCTAATCTTCAACTAAAGACGCTTGAAGCAGGACATTGGGGTAAGAGGCCATATTATCCCTGATAGAACGCAAGCTTACGTCTATAATCAGTGCACGCCGAGAAGCCCAATGAATTCAAGAAACTAGTGGTAGATTTCATTCAGGCGCATTAACACGCGGTCAAGTATTGTTGAGATGGATAATCAGACGTACATTACACTGCTGACATAGTGTTACCGATATTAACCAATATAGACTGTGATTATACCACTTTCCAAAAAAAAAACAAAAAAAAAGGCAAGTTGCGTCAAGTCATATAGCTAACAATAAGCTCGAGCTCCCAATCAGCAGATATTTCTTGCTCGCCATGGGTCCTGTCTTCCGTCGTAGAGTCATCTGAATTCGCCGTCGCAGGCCTTAGTCCCTTCGAAATTGTAGATGGATGATCGAGGTGTTGACTGGTTCTAGCATGATACAAGTTTGCTGAACCTAAAAGCGCAAGGAATTCTTCAGGTCGAAGTCCTCTTCGTGAGCTGCCTTCGGATAGCTGATCAAATTGGCTTGCACTCGATGACACTGAAGAGTGAGGTAGGCCGCTTGTGTCATGTAGAGCAGTCTTCTGAACAACCTGGGCAGGCAGAAGCAGGGGCCTCAGTGGGGATACGCGCTCTCGCCGCGTTGTGGCAAAAGCCTCGCGCACAGCAACTCGTCGAGGTAGTAACAGAGACAGCAGCTGCGGAGGACTTGGACTACGCTGAAGGACAGGCGCCTCCGACATTCCACCCCTCGAGGAAGAACGCGGGAGAGAATCAAGAGAATGTCGCGCAATGGTTTCGAATACTTGGGGTTCATGCCTTAATTTCCTTTTGACACGACGTCTATTGGGAGGCGTTGATGTCATTGAATACGGCTTCTTCTCTTTCATACCCCCTTGGGTACTTCTCGACTTCCAGCGTAGGCGACAATATTGGGCGGATGGATCCATGTAGACGGCGAAGTCAAATAAGTGCGGACTGAACGGGTCGACTGTGGTATGTCGGGGAGACTCAGCGAAGAAAGGTTCAGCCGTCCTGGCGAATGGATCGCTATCGAAGCATGGCTCGCTGTGGTCGAGTTGGGAACGAGCTGGAGAGAGTGGGCGCAGCAGGTATGCGGATCGGGGAATCTTGATATCCAAAGTAGGAGAAAGGAGGATCGACGAAGATAATTGCTCTCTGAGTCTCGCACGAGTGTCGAATATCCATCCTTCAATACGGCCTTCTATACTGTATAGTTCCTCGGGCCCGGCGCTTTCAACTATGGACCATTCGCTACTATTTTCGCCGAGGAAGTAAGCCGATCCGTGTCTGGGAGAAAGATTTGCGAAGAAAGGCGACATCGGTGCCTCTGTGAGGTTCGACGATAGTGTCGGAGAAAGGAAGTGTTCAGCCTGAGCGAAGTTGGTACTTCCATAGGTGTACTCTTTTCCTAAAATTTGAACTCTTTTGGTCAGGAGTGGCGCTAGTGCGAAAGATAAAGGGGCGTACGATGCATGCAGTAGGAGGAAGCAGGACGAGCCGGAGTGGACGCCTGGACTGATACCATAGCACTTTCGAAAGCAATACGATTGTTGCGAGATCGCAGAATAGACTGAACTAGCGGAATCTCTGTGAGCCTTAGCAGGAGTGCATATTCCGAACCTGAAAGACCGTTTCACGGCTGTTACACGATGTCAGCGTGGTGATCCGCTGAATGAGGCTGGCAAGTTTGATTATTTTCTGCACAGTGTAGGAGAGACGAAGGCTGACATGGATGTTCATCACAAGACCATATATCGATTTATGAACTGTACTTTCAAGTTAGCTAGCTTCGAGCAAAAGACGGGCATACATTCACCATTCGCCGATGCCATGAGCACTGGCACAGACGGAGAATGTCATTTGGAGGGAGCCGCCGCCAAGCTATAAGCCAAATGAAGAGACGATAGCCCTTTACGGCAGATCCATCCCTGAGGCCTGATCATCGAGGTTCTGCAATCGCTATGGTGGTAGAGCAGTGGCCCTTGCATGAACCTGCGACGGCCCGCCGCCTGTCCCCGCCAACTAGCGCTTGATACCCTTATAAGGAAAATAGGGCGCGAGACTCGGGCGGCCCGCCTGGACGGCGTTTGTCGCGCAAATGGCGGCCTGAGCGCCGCATCGAGTTGACGGCGACTGCGACTGACCTCCATTTCTTTAGGCTTATATCACTATTCCAGCCTCTGGCGTACAACCAGGCCCCGTTGAATCACAAAATGTCATGTTCAAGTTGACCTGTCAGGCAGTATGCTTCTCGGTATGTGCAAACCTGATAATGATAGCTTTGACTGGACTGACACTTTCTACTGTCCTACAGACCCCTCTATGTACACCACATTGCGGCACCTACGAGCTGGCGATCCAGATCCAGTTCAATTGTGGACCCGACTACTCTTTCATAGCCACGAGTTAGCCCGAATTTGACCTTTTTCTCACGTTTTGGCAGTTCATGCGGTTCTCTTCCCCTATGCAGGTGCCTCATGCTCTGTGATACCGCTTTATCTGGCTCGCTCTCCTCGTCCAGCAAACCACGCCCCGTATATGCTCGGTGATAGGTATCCAGGGATCCCAGCGCTCCTTCTAGGCAACTTTATTCTCCACAAGGCTGCCTAGCAGAGGCGCTGAGACGTCGGTCCCGCCTCCATCCTATTTATACAAGCAACGATCTCTGCGCTATCCGTGCAACCGCCTCTCCCTCTCACTTCATCTTTCTGGTTCTTGAAGTACTGCAGAGCTATCTTTCCACCGTTACTCTACATCACAAACTCCCGAGGCTCCTTCATACTCATTATATCTCATCATAGTCTCTGCTGCCAGTGGACGTATCCCTCACCAGCCAGGCCACTTCGCTCCCCTCAGATTCTCGGGACCTGTACGTTAGGTAATTAATTTACCTAGATACCCCTCGCCACGTCTGTAATCGACTACACAGACTGTAGAATGTCCTCATATCATGACCGCCACGCTAGGCGCCCTCGGGTAGGAGTTTGCCCCGCTACTGAAAGACCTGCATTCTGAGAAACCTGTGCTTCGTTAGGTGCCCTCTCTCAATCAGATGGATCCCACCCAACTAGCAACATTCGCCGTATCAAGAGTCCCACGATCCCCCGCTATTGCGGGACTAGTCTTGAATCATCATATCAGTGGCCAAATCCTTGCGGAGAGTCCTCCAGATTTGATTAATCAGTACGTTTGCTTCATTTTCCATGTCTGTTTCCGGCGCAATGATTGATTCAACGGTATTAGTCTCACAGAGGGGCTAGGGCCAGATGTCCACGAAGATTTTAGAAGGTTATCGCTCGACGTCAATGCGACAATCAAGCCCGCAACAAGACGCCTTCGTCCATTGACAGAAATTGTGGCGCAGATCAACGCCGCTCCGCTACCAACCAACGTGCTAGGCAGCGCGCATTCGCCCCCACCTGCTTCTATAGACGAATCCTTTTCTTGGGACTTCGAAGAGGAAAATAGCAGTGGCAGTGGAGGTGTGAATTCCCCATGTTCGGATAGTACGTCTCTTCAGCAAGACTCTGCAGGTGACTTGTGGGACTATGAAGACATCGACACGAGGACTACGCACGAGAGTCTTTCAGGCTTCTCTTTGGAATCGCCGGGCCCTCAGTCAGACACAGTGGAGTCTGTCCACCCGGGTGATGTGGACAATATGGACGGTGCTGATGAGGACTCGCTCATCTCGGAACGCAATGCTGCACTGGATGAAGTTTTGTGTGTGTTGACGGACCCAGGTCTGTTAGCCGTGAGTTCTGCAATGCAAAGACACACTGCAGACCTCAATGCTACCATCGTGGGTGGTCTGTCTTCAGACACGGAAGTCGTTCAGAGAATCTCTGAACCTGACACGCTCCTCACACCATCGTCGGCCTATTTCGCAATCCATGTCAATACGTCTTTCTTAGTGCGCAACACCCGCATCTCCTCCCACGTTCACGTGGATTCCAGTCCTGTCCACTCACATCACGCTGGTCGTAGGCCGACGCGATATGAGGCATCCGGCACTGATGTCGCTGAAGTACTTCGGGGTGGGAGGGATTGGGAGAGTGGCGATGGCACCGGCATATCTGTGGGTCTTTCTATGTCTTTCACGCATTAATGGCTGTATAGTACGTTAGGTAAGTCGTCTATATTTGAAAAGTCTAACCATGCTCATCAACTACTCATGTTTAGGTTTAAACCATCTTCTTGGAGTGGATTTTCTTCGCTCGGGCATGAAGATTGTATGATATGCACGGACCTCTATGCATCCTGCTATGAATCTGATGCAGAGTTTACTGGTGACTAGTGTATGTAAAGAGGCCAGGGACAGTCAGGACAGGACACGGTGCGTCCACAGTTTGTGTGGCCAATCACACGACCACGTGCGATTTTGTCCTTTGTACTTCTCGAGATTTAAATACGCGACAGTGGTCCTTGGTCTTGATTGCTTCCTTCTTTTCATCTCATTTCTTCCTTCAGCTCTTTTTCTCCTATTTTGTGCAGTTGTCATGAAGTGCCCAAAGCAGCTTTGTCGTGGCGCTGGACGCTCGACAGTCAAGATCTCCAGGGACGAAGGGCACGCGGTAGTGAGTCTTCAGTGTATAGTGCGGTCGTTATCGTACTCACGACTTCTGTAGTTCCATATTCCGTTCCCTCCCAGTCCTACAGACAAGGACTTGAAGGATGAGGACTTAGACTGGGCCCCTCTCACGCTGGCACACGAGCTCAAGCTGGTCGAGGCGTCGAAGGTAGACATCGATAACAAGGGTAATACCACGGGAAAACTGGAGACAGCGAAGGTCAAAGACACCTATACTTCCCCTCCAAGACGGGTGAGGGGCCGCACGGCATCTATTCTCGCGCCCAAGGTGTCCTCTCGCTCCCGCTCTCGTTCTCGCGCTAGGGCAGTTTCCTACCCACCTCTAGCCGACAAAGGGGAAGCTACGACATCACCAACGGACACGCTCCCTGCGGATCCGATTCCGAAATGCTCTAAAGAGCGAGTCAAACCCATCAGGAGACCTTTCAACGTGATTACGCGGTCTCCGCTTTCGAAGAATGAGCACGGGCATGAACCCATAGCCATGATCTACCACTGCACAATTCCGAAATGTGGATTCGCTGCATCGTCGCAAGAGCACATCAGGGAACACGTACGGAGGACGAGCCACGGGTGGCTAGCCCCGAGGTCTAAACCTGTGCGGCATTCAGACGCATACTATAAGGCTGTCCTGGACGAAACGCTGACCTTCTGAGAGCCACGCGCGGATGAAGATCACGTTGGACTGCACGCTTCTGTCTTCTTGCATCCACATTTCCATCCATCCACACCCTCTAGAAACTAACTTATTGACGCTCCTTCACTATATGGCCACCTTCATTCCACTTCAGCTTATCTAATAATCGCAGTAGCGGTCGCATTCACGGAATGAATGCAACCTAGGCCCCACGTACCAACGGTCCTATTGACATTGCTGCCAAGGTCCGGAGAGTACACCGTAGGTAATTTGCGTTCGAGCTTCGCGACGTTAACTAAGCCGGCGATTACCGATCGCCCGCCCACGTGTCAATCGGCCACGTGTCTATGAGTCCGTGGTTCGAGGCCTGAAGATAGCAGACAGCACCAGTCAGCACTTGAGTTTACAATTGACTGTAGGACGGAGTTCTATGGGAAGAAAGCCAGTGGAAATTTTCATAATTAATGCAAAGTTTACTCTTCGAAATGTTCTAATCACTTCACGGGTCGAGCAAATAATTCAGGGTCATGTAAACGACTTCATTTCTAAAAAAACTATCATGCTTTTACTCGTTACAAGTCAATCATTTATAGACGATAAAATTCGACGTCCTTGATATCAGCGTCGAGCTCGGAACTGACTATAACTGAATCAAATTCAGTATACGTATTAAGCGGGATGATTAATATCTTACTGTTGGCAGCTGGGAGCTGTTTCTGCGCGTGCTCCTTCCAACTAATTACCGCCGCGGGATCGTAATGCACATCGACATCGGACATCGTCAGTTCGAGGACGTTCAAGGATCGGATAGTCTTGAGCTCTGCGAACGCATCGGCCCACTCCGAAATATCGCACATGGATCGAAATGCGAAGGGAAAGTCTGAAATGTCGATGGCATGAATATGAAGCGCTTGGAGTTTGGATGGGAGTATACTGCAGAAGGCCTTCAAAGTCTCTTTCCCCGCGCACGTATCGTGAGGCTTGTGAGTGCAGAGCTCTACCGTCAGATGGACCTCTATGAGGCTTTTGCACCGGTTGAGTGACAGCTTGCGCCATTGTTCGACAGGGAACGCTACATATGTAGAGCGTTTAAATGAGTTATAGTCAGGACTATCCATTCATGAGGCGTTGAACACGTGGAACTCACAGTTTCTGCCGACGTTCAGGGAGAAGGTGCGTAAAGTAGCCCCGTTGCCCTTCACCAGCTCGGCCAGAACCGGGTACGTCATGTCGGTGACATCGTGCACCTCCAGGTGAGTGAGATTCTCTAGGAGGGGGAATCGGCGTAGGACTTGATCGCCGACGTCGAATCCGGTGGGGAAGTCAAAATGTAAACGCCGGATGTCGGGACGGACGAGTCGTTGGAACTGCAACGACCATGGGAGGATGTGGTCCCACTGCACGCCAGAGATATACAAAGTATCGCATGCTTTCGCAAGGTCCAAGACCTCAAAGGCGGACTCAGTGACACGTCCGTGGGTAACGGATGTGAACCACACGGAGGACAACATCCGGTCAGCTATTGCAGACGAGCACTGGTGAGTAGGCGACACCAATTTCTCCAAACACGGCGACCAATAGACGTTCGCGATGCGAAGCTTTTGTAACTTCGGGAAGAGGTCGACAAACTGGCGCACGATGCAAGTTGAGAGATAGGGGTCGTCCCCGGATCCACCCATGGTGTTCGCTGTGTATCGCTCCTCCATACTCAGTCCGCTTAACGTGAGTTCGCGGACGAGACTGAGAAGGTCGTCCCTGAGTCCAGCCATCCCTTCTGGTATGCCTTTGAACGAATCTGGCAACACCCTTCCCTTAAAGAGATGACGACCATTAACCAACGTCTCCACCCAACGTATGGACCGTGAGCCGGCGGTGATCCTAATGCTATGGAAAAGACGAGCTTGCGCACGACGATTGAGGGAGCGATTAACGCAAGCCAAGTCGGAAAGCTGGTCCTTGTCCGCGGAGTCGACGATCTGGTCTAGAAGCTCGTTCGGTAACACCTGGTCGTGCGAGATACCGAATATCTGAGGAATGGTGCAAACGCGCATGATGCTGCAGACGACGTGAGGTTAGAAACTCGAAAAGGTAATGGAAGACGGAGACTTACACTGGAAAAGCAGGCAGAAAGCTTTTGAGGAGTGGAAGGCGTACGTATTCTGTGAGGACGATGATGAAGAGGTTCAGGAGTAGCCCGCGTTCCTGGAGGTCAACAAGAGGAATCTTATATGAGCATGCACGAGAAAAGGATTGAGATTGGTGGGACGTAAGTAGCCCTAGGGTCGACGGCATCTTACTGACCTTCACGAGAAATGTGTCATATTTCCATCGATGCGGGAGATCATGCGGAGCGCCCCAAATCTCGCGCA
This sequence comes from Phlebia brevispora, assembly GCA_027627325.1. Taxonomy (NCBI): domain Eukaryota; kingdom Fungi; phylum Basidiomycota; class Agaricomycetes; order Polyporales; family Meruliaceae; genus Phlebicolorata; species Phlebicolorata brevispora. The sequence goes on from JANHOG010000288.1 coordinate 8,813, forward strand.
CCTCGTGAAATGGGAATAGTCAGTCGATTAAACCGAATAGAATGTGCAAGGTACGGACATGCGGCGAGATAGACTCGGCATGTGCTGTGGATTAGTCGAGTTGAAGTCATTAATATCAATGTGAGACTGATGGCAGGTAATGGTTCAAACCAGCATATATGTGGATAGTTATTCCTGTTAGACAAATTTAACAAGAGCCAGCTAAGTTCTGAAAGCATGGCTAACAGAGAGCTACAAAGGAAGTCGAGCGAACGCAGTCGCCTGTAAGGCGCTCGTACGGCGCTCGTACGGCGCTTGCGTGGCGCTACAAGCGCCATCAGCATGGAAACCGGGTGAGAAAATGATGTAGAAACCGAGTACGGACCCGACCCATGAAGCGAGTAAAGACCCGGTTTCTGAAGCGAGTACAGAAGCGGCTGGAGTACCGATTTGCGCGGTCGTGTCAGACCAGTTCTTGGGAATTACAATGCGCAGAATTACCAAATGGCGTAATGGGCGGGACATCAATCTGTCGAATCAGAATGAACATCATACCTGAATGCGGGTACGCATCACATCGTGAGCTCTTATATTTACCTGTCTATTAATCGATGTCGAACAAGCTCTGTTTGAAGGAGAGCCTAGAATTTCTTCCGAGTCATTATGGTATCCGACGCTATCAAAGACAGATTTCAGACTTGTGGCGTGAGCTACACGCACAGGTGGGCGGAATGCTTCACTTGCGACTTGGTACCTGAATGTACATCACAACATAATTTACAGATGGATTTATTGTTCTCTCCTGGTCCTTTCACCATTTGCGGCAGTAATTGAGACGTGAGGTACGTTTTATTTACTCGATTGGTCCGATTGACCTCCAACGAGACCCACTAAAATACCTCCCACGAACCAGATTAATCCCGCTGCTCAACTGCTAATAGCAGCATAGAAACGTCTGTTTAAGGGACGATAATATTGGTGCGTATTTGAACGAACATTAATTTCGATAAGACCTAAACTTTGTCGCTAGGACACTATTATCGATTCCAACCAACCCGAGCCGTACAAGAATTTTCGCGCGGGAGTATGAATCCCACCCGCAATGATAGGTCGCCCATACCGGACGATGTCATATATTGCATTGCTCGGAATATGGCCGGTCGTAAAGACCTACAATCCTTGTCGCTCTGTGCCCGTTCATGTCGTGATCCGGCGCAGAAGGAGATCTTCCGTCACATCAGATATACGTTGAAGACCAGAGACTGGCTGGATATTTTCCTGTCCTTTCTTCGAACCCATCCGACCCTCGCTTCCTATATCCAACATCTGACCCTCCGAAATATCCGCTTCGTCCCAAACCCTCGAATGAATATTCAAGACGTCGAAGATATTCTAAAGAGCCTTTCAGGGTTGCAGTCCTTATCCATAAGTGCCTTCGATTGGACCCCTGCTTCTCCTCGTACCTTGACCACCTCTTTTAAGCACAGCGGTCTTTCGAGCCTTACACTACTGGGTATCACCGCCATAGGATCCACGGCGTCTCCCTTGCAGATACTTGGATTAGCAGATAGATGGCGCGAAGTGCACATAGAGGCGATCGCACACGCTCTGCTGACAGCCCCTCCGACACTGAGACCAGTATCCACCCATATTCTGAATTTCTTACACTATCCTTTGCGCGGCGGCACTCCCATCATTCCGTCTAACCTTGATATCTTTCAGAATGTCGTCAATTTTACAGCTCGATATATTGCGGCGGCACACATCAGTGCGATCGCAAAGGTCATTAGAAGGTCATCCGCTACCTTGCAATCTCTGCAAATTAGGGTTGTGCGTTTCGAAACATGTGTGTTTGTTTAGAACCCAGTAAACGTGCACGACACTTACATTGATATACTATAGTCACGAACATGGACCAATGGGGAGACATTTTCGCCCACCTTCGTTCATGCAAGAATCTAGTGAGGATTATCTGCCATCTGTCGTTGCCGCGGATACAGGATCGCGCCGGCGACGCGTCAGTGGTATATACATCTCTACAGGCATCGTTTACTCGCGGCCTTCTAGGTTCTGTGAGCAATGCCGTAAGATGCATCGAGATAATTCTAGACATTCGCGGTTCCACTAAGAACGAGGCTTTACGAGACTTTCTCCAACTAGGGTGGAATGAGATAGGCAGCGAGCTTCGTCGGGCAAAAAACTTGGAAGTTGTTCGGGTTAGGCTTGTGTCGCATGATGATGCGCTCCTGCGATGGCACTCCGAGCAATATCAGGCCTTAAAGGCTGCATTTCCGCAGCTGACGTATCATCACGGTGAGATATGGCATGCTGATCTGTTGTATACGTACAAGGCTTTAACTCGTTTGACAGGAAACGTGAACACCCCCTCTCTTATAGTATGCAAGGCGTACGAATGTTTACCTCAGGCGTTATCTCTGTTATGCTACTCGCCGAACTCTCCGAACGACTCGTATCAGGTCAGTATGTAATGTAGAATATTTACTTTATTTGTGTCTAACCTAGCGGTTCAAACACCCAACGATATATGTTGTATCGAATGATGCTGTCTTTATTGAAGTAGACGTCTACGTAGACAGAGCTCCCGGGCACGTTTTTATACTACTGCAAGATTTGGTTTCAAAAATTCTGATATTTTATGATCTTGCTGATAGCTCTCTCTCGAGGATAACATTGACGAAGCACGAATAATCGAGGAGTGGCCAAAGCAGAATCGGTGCCACCGCGGACGGCGCCAGATGTCTCCTGAGCGAAACTCCATAGGAAATCCATGGGAACAGCTGAAACTTGTCACAAAAGTGCCATATGTAGGTAGTTTGCGATACAATCTCACCTTTTCCTTCCGGAAATATTCGATTTTGTCATATTTTTCCCGCCTGCGATATTTGGCGCAGTGCCAACGATTACGCGCCCATGTGATCCTTTCGCCGCACGTGCGTGCGCTTCGGCAGATCCCAGCTACTGTACAGTCTCATCAGCCACAGCGACAACGTGCGAATCAATTTGTTCGCGGAGTAGCGCTGGTCTGAGGTCGCTAGTTCTCGCCATGACATCCTTGACGCATGGATGGAGGATTGTTCTACGTGTTTGGTAAGTTCCAATGTACTACGTTCACACTGATGGCCGGTTATTTCAGAACGCAGCGTGTACGTGAATGTATTGAGTCGCTCGTCATAGTTGTCGCTGAAGATGGTTCTTGCAGCGGCGCCTCTTCCATGCTGTGTCTTCGAGGCGAACATAGTCTGTACATACGTCTAGTGGAGACTCGGTGAGTCCCGGTCGTCTAAAAAGCCTTGCTCCTACTGACATCTAAATACGCCCATGCTCGAAGGATTTATCATCGCTTAAGCCTGAACTTCGTTTGTTGGAAGGCGCTCCTTACCTCACGGCCAGGGTCGCCTTTACTATGTCCATCTTCCGACCTTCCTGTACGAGCACGCAGCGGTCTAGAGCATGTGTGTGATGCCGCATATCTGACGCTGTGACGGGGTGCCTCCTGTCGTCTTCGAGCTCGTGTGAAGGAAAAGGCTGATCGAGCCTTCCGAGGTAATGCTCATAGGAATGTGGAGTCATACCAGGGTCCTCCGCATAATCCTTCATTACTGACACAAGGCAGGATTAAGCAGATACGATGAGTGCGGCACTTCCAAGTGTTCAGCTTTCGCTGACTTTTTACGCAGTCACGTTTCTACGTACGTAGGTGGGGCCTCTCCGGTCGAGATCGTAATCAACCGCAGTACGTATTTCTGAATGGTATATCGTAAGGCTATCTGACTGACAGCGTCTGTGTAGACGTATTTGTCGAAGGCCTGCCAGATTATTCTGTGGGCACATCTGGTGAGACTGGGAAGCTTGCGAAAGTCTCTTAGATTACACGATCAATGTGACTATTTGTATCTAGAAGAAATACCGTGGTATGTTACATGTCAATATCGGCGCACTGTCCCTCTCCCGGTCCATCCTCGTTTACATGGAGACTGATGTTTCATGATATAAGAACTACATCGTTCGTAGTGCGTTGTAGACATTCTGAAGTGCGACATCTAACGAGCGGTGCACTAATAGACATACAAGTACTGCTGTTGCTCGTCCGTACATGATAAAATCGCAACATATGTAGAGTAAATATAGCTGTATGAACACCCATACAGACACGATAACGGAGAAGGTATGACATCTTACAACGAGCTCGACTGTTCGAAACCTGTTCGAAACACAGTGCTAATCCTATGGTATGCCGCTACAGGAATCCATCCAATGTATACAGAACACGCTTCTCACCTTGACCTGTCACTGAGTGCCAGGCTCGTGCAGGTGCTGGAAGTCGATAACCGGTACGCTCATGCCGACCTCCTAATTGCCAACCGACCTTCCACTCTGATACAACTGCACCACTTGTGTTGTTGAAACTCGGGAGTTCTTGTTCAGTGCCAAATGTTCCGTAATACGAATGTCCGTCTTCAAAGGATCTTCGTTTCGTAGGGCAGAACGGATGGTCGTGGTCCAAACGGCATCCAGCCGTCTCTGGTTCGTACCAATTGTACCGAAACGCATAGCCCCTCCGCTCATACTTTTGAATCAAAGGATGAACGAACTCATACGGAGTCATGTTTCTGTTCATGACGTGAGGGTTGATGACTCCCTCGAGAAGGAAAGTTGTTTGCGGATATGCGCAACAGTAGCCTATCAAGGATAGTGAGTATAATCTTACTGCCATGACCATATCGTTACTCACCGGAGGCAGAGATGTAGTTCATTTGTAATGTGCTCCAGAACCGGGTAATCGCGTAGAGTGCGCTAGCACTCTGATTCTGGATAATGTCGATCTTGTACGAACCCTTGTTAAGGGTCGCAACCTTGACGATTCCGGTGTCCAGTGGGACTGACACATAATCCAGAGTTCCTTGCAGTACGCGCTCCACGGCGTCATCTTGTTGTTCCGCAAGGGCTCTGGCAATCTCGGCCCGTTGACGCGTCACCATAGCATCCTCGCTATAACCCTCGACATCCTTCAGGTACACCTTCATTTGTTCGAAGTTCGAATATGGAACGTATATATCCATATCAGAGCCGGTAATGTTCGTCTTCCCAAGGATATAGCTAAGAGCAAATGAGCCAGTGATGACTGACCCCCACTCCCGCAACTTCTCCATGAATGCAGTGGTGTCGGAGAGATAAGGTGAGAGCATATGATGATGTCGATTCACCATCTCCTTCCTGACCATGAAGCGTGAGAAGGGGCTCTGGTTAAAGACATGCTCGAGATCGCGCATGCTCAGCGACTGGACGCTAGTTTCGGAGACGACGAAGTAAGGCATGACTTGCTAGGTAGGTTTACTCGACCGTTATGCTGTTGTACTATATATATATATATATATATATGAGACCAGAATAATAGCAGTCCCAGAGACCGTCATGGTGTCCTTGATGCATGCTCCACAATCAAGCCGCCACATATTAGTGAAACGAAGTCGCGAAGATGAGGCAATGATAGCGCCTGGTAGTGGCGGAATGGAGGAGTATGCCTAAACGGGGTAGGCGACGGGTTTGGATGATGTGGCGTCTCTGCATCTCTGACGTGCTTCTCATGCAGGGTTCCTTTAGCCGGTGAAATTAAGTACTAATATGACAACTATAGATGAAGTAGCACGGTAAGTTTGTCTTTGACTGGATACGCGTTTGAGAGTGCAGATTAATGAATGCCTATGTTATGAGAAAGGCACCGGTGCATGACAACGCGGGGCAGTGTGCAATACATGGAGGGTTTGCTCGGTTTGTGCCCTGGAAGGACAATTATCACGTATGTCTTCTTCAGGCCTGGTTTACTTCAAACTTATCTGATAAATTGCACGGACTAGGCCGATGTGGGCAACCCCGCGTCTGCACTACAAACATGAGGACGAGTGCCTGTATTGTGACGGGACATCGTGGATACTGTAACACGTGAATCAATACTGATATCATGGCTGAACGTACCTATGCCACTGCTCTGCATTTGCATGCTCTCAAGGTATAGCACGAACAGACCTGAAACTCATTGGTGATATATGGCTAGTATCCAGTGTATGCGTGCCTCTCGTTTGAAGCTAGCGATACCGAGCGGAACAGTTTATATCTCTCGGTAGAGATATATCATATGAATCAATCGGTAAGTGAAACATTCTATCAAGCCACTTAATACTCATGTACAGGAATTCGATAAAGTGGTATGAAAGCATCGACATGCAACTCATGATTCGAACGTGTCCTCCGATCCGCGCATGCAGTGTCACAGATACAGACATATGATGGGGGCCGTACTGGAGGTAATGTTGTACGTATCTCGGCAATCCTGAACGCAGGAGCAAGCTTACATTATTGTCACAGCTGTACTCATATCGCTTGTCCATGCAACCGTTCCGCTGAACATGTGCGTACTGCCTTTTGCTATGCTACTTATAGTATATCTGATAGAGTTTACCAAATTTTGATTGCCAGTGTTCCTTTGCTTGAACAGCACAGTGATTACTGCTACATCGCACAGAAAGGGGTAAAGACTGTGAGATTTCATTTCGGATGGTGAACTCTCTTTCCCTATATATAGCGCGGACTGAATCTGGTTGACGGTGCATTAGATGTCTTTCCCCAACGTCGAGGAACACCACCATCTTCACCATCCGCCACCCTATGTTGCTGCCATGTACGCTTCCATCTTCCCTTTCGAACTTTATGACGAAGTCATCGGATATGTCGACATTGATCATTTGTCAAAACTGTCTCTAGTCAACACGTATTTTAGGTTCCGTACTCAGGCGATTCTTTTCAAGGATATAAGGATTGTCGCTGGCCCACTCTGCATATTACGGAGCACGGAAACTACCGTCGGAGACGAGAAGAAGCAAGGAAGGATCCTCCCGGACACTTTTCAAGAGGTTCTGACCAGATTCGAAGAGCTCAGTCTGGACGCTTTGAACCACGTCCGGTCTGTCACACTAGGTGGTCTTAGCAGTTCGGAGAAGCTTACCAATGGCCATGGCCTCGATCTGCATCTGAATATATGCATGGTGAAGAAGTTCCTCTCTCGTCTTCGGCACGTTGAAACACTCCAGATCCACGACATTTTATGGTCCCCATGCATGAAACAGTTACTCGACTTGAACAATCACAACTGTGTCCCGGAAAGCGTAGTCTTTCCCTTGAAGGCGCTTTCTTTGTCACATGTTGCTCACAGCAGGTCTTCTGATACAATCTTCAATATTTTCGACATCGCTGGACGATGCGAGGAGCTTCTACTCAACCATATATCCTGGCGCAATACTCCACCATTCGGTCTTTCAGTACGCACACCACGACAGGATGTCCAACGGCTGGTTGTTCGTTTCCCAGATAGTTTCAGCCTTGCACATCAGCTGATGCTGAGGTTCCCCATTCTGACGGGCCTTACCTATCTGGAGGTACACAATGTTGCCGAAGAGTCCTACGACGCCCTCTGGAACCTCTTGGAACAGAACAGTAGTACTTTGGAAGAACTGAAGTTGAACGTGGATTCAACCTGTAAGTCTGCAGTTTGTCATCAATCCATACTACTTGTTAATATTCATATTTGAAGCATTTTCCGTGGACAGCTGGATAGAGCTGCCTACGTTTACCTGCTCTCAGCTGCGGGAAGTCTCAATCACGCTTGATCTCTGTAACCACAAGGCCAATGACGGATGTGCCGGTACGGAAACCCTCGAGGCTTTTCTGCAAACCTTATCGGAGTCAGTGGAAGTTCTACACGTCGCGGTTATGGATTCGGCAATGCACGAGGAATCTGTGCGCCGCTTTCGGTCATTATTGGATTGGTCGGCCATTATTGCACAATTGAAAACCCTGCCCCGTCTAAAGAATGTCGATTTCATCATCGTGAATATTGACGACATGAACGAGAGCGACTCGGTGCAGCTTACATGGGAAAATAATGTACAGAAGGATTTGCGACCGATCAATGGTAGGTCTTTTATCAGTATGAAAATCAGAACAAATAAATTAACTTCAACTATCTAGTTGTATTTTCAACAATCTCTAATAGGAACTACACACCTGGTCTCATCTGACTTTTTCGGACGATGAATGAATTTGATATTTGGTGAGCATATTGTTCAATTTTGTCTAGTCAAAGACTAATACTGGACTTAGACTTTTGATAAATAATTATGCGCAATTTCACAGTGCGTAGAGTAACTACAACTGAAGGTATCTTGTAGCACCTTCGATTCATTATGATGCCAGATGTATGTTGTAAGGGCAGGTACCCAATTTTAGCATTTACTGTTTTAAATCAACGTACAATGTTCAACTCAGAGGTGTCAAGTTTGTTGAATATGAAAAGATCAAAGAGTTAAGAGAATTGTGTTTGATGAGAGAGATGCAAGATGCTCAAAACTTTAATAGACTCAGATAATTGTAGGTAAAAGACCTGATCACACTATTAGAAAGTTACAAAATGCAGAACTTAAGAGCAAATTTACTATAAGAGTCAATACACGTACACTACTATGCACAGTTGTCAGATTTTTGCTAAGTCTTTCATTGACCTAATATTAGTTCCTCTATGTGAAAAGTCAAGTTCTTTGCTCAATGTTAATACTATAACTTTTGTCAAGGTGCAAAATATGCCTATAAAATCAAGCAAGTAATTTCTATAACCTATCTTTATTATGATGTCAAGTTTATTAGAGATAAAAAATGCTAAAAGGTTTGAACAGTGATTAATTTGTCAAAAAAATGCAAAATACTCAAAATGTCAATAACTAAATTAGTAGAATAGACTCAGCTGCATTGATAGAAAGCCAGATAGAATGCAAAGAATATTAGATAGTAAAATGTATTATAAAAACTTATGCATGTATAACATCACACTCTAATACAAAAATAAAATTACAGGACTTTTGTCTTGAATGTTTCACTGATCTGATATGAGGACTTCTACTATAACAAGTATGTGCATACTTCGATACTTTGTTCTAAGTTGACATTTTTAATTTGCATCTATTTTAACTAAAACAGCTTCAAATATGTTGATCATGAGGTTTTTCAATTAAAAGCATAGAAACTTAATATGCTTCAAAGTTTTAGTATAAGTGAGAGAGTAAGTTGATTTATTGCCCTTTATTTAAGAAATTGGTCAATATTTCTATATAAGATAATATGCCTCTTTATTTCAATATTTATTTCATATTATTTATTTATTTCTATCTTAACTATCACCTCTATTATCAAATTAGCACTTTTTATATCTCTTGCTGCCTCTCTATGCTCATTATTCTTTGCTACATATCTTCATGTGCAATTTATTCTTCTGCTTCAACTAACTAAATTTAATATTTATCAGTCTATTAGCTATGATCTTCTATGCTAAAGTTGTGATGTGCTCATATTTAATAGGGCCTTTGCTCATAACTGTGCTTTTGATAATGTCACAGAATTTTTACAATTGATATATAGATAAGAGAATTTCTATAAAATAAAGCATTCTGATACATACAATGACTTATGAAACTGTTTCAATATTTGCAACACTTAGAATGTTTAATGTGTATCATAGGAACAATTAAGTCAAATATGGTAAATATAGATGCAAATTGTAGCCTAGGCTATTGGCTATTTTTCGGTTTAGCATTTGCTATATTTGAATTAGTATTGCCTAAGATATAGATTTATTATGATAAAAAATRTGCATTGAAACAGTTTTAATTATTATAGTTTTTGAAAGAATGATTGTACTTTGTATGAAAAGATAGAGTTGAGTAGAATTCCTTCAAATATTAGAGTAGTCTACTATACATGTAAACAATGTGTGAATAAATTTGTATAAAGATAGCATTGTTCAAACATTCACAAATATGATTTATTGTTTATTTTTAAAATTTAATAGAAAACACTTCAATAACACTATTAAAAACATGATTTAAGCATTGAGAAAACAGAAACAATACTTGATTAATATGTTAATAATGTTTTTATATTAGATATTATAGTTTAATGTAGCTTAGGCACTAGTTTCATTAAATTTAAATATAAATTTAGAGGATTATTTGAAAATAAAATCTATATCGAAATCATACCACTGGTATATTCTTCACCACTTCTGTGACACATATTATAGCATATAGTCAGTTTATATATACTTAAGTTTAGCAACAAAAATAGAATTTCTAGTACATACATATAGTATTTCAATATAGATATTAGATTATATTTAGAAACACTTTTTATAGCTGGTGTGATACTAGCTCAAAAAGTCTACAAATATTATAGTACACTACATAAAATAGGTTTATAATTATCATAATTATATCATATTACATTCATTTCAATTTATCTCTAATATAATTTATATTTCTATAAATATTTTATATTAATTTAAAATTATATAATATAAAGTGTTTCACTGCTATTAAACATGTATATATCATTCAGTTTTATTAGTCTAATTAATAGGTTCTAGTAATGTACACTGTCCTACATCAATTTGTATTTTGATATTTCAAGCTACTCATCTCAGAAAGAATATTATTAGTTTATAG
>JANHOG010000289.1:0-19340 GCA_027627325.1 Phlebia brevispora
CGTTCGGATGATGATTGCCAGTCAGGCACGGTTGACGTTGACGACCGCTGAGGTACATGCGACTTCGAGGGTGACTGCATTCGTCTGAGCTCGCTGAGGATGCGCTCTGAGCATGCATTTTGATGATACCCGAAAGGGAAGGCGGGCTCAGACGGCAAGAGTCTATGGGTAGGCGAATATCAGACGGTGTCGACGCGGGGTAGTAAAAATATTACCTGAGTCTCTTTGAACGAGCTCCCGCTGGGAATGGGATCCACTAGTTGAAAGTCACAACACAACCATGGACATCGGCTTGAACAAGGGAAAAGCATCTCGGACGGTGATGTGTCGAGGCTCTTATATCTGACTCGCAGGCAGGCGCTGAGCAGACGCGCATTGATCGGGAAGGGGGCAGAAACGGTTAGCATGGCACCCTCTTACGTGAAGGGTATGGAATACGGAGTGAAGGATGATAACATAGGACGAAAGAAAAACCAGGGGACATCCTCCTTGTAGAGATCTTGAGGGCTGCGAATCTGAGTTCGCTGCCGGTGGGGTCAAAGCCGTGAAGACCTCGAAATCGCTGCGCTGATCAACGGAACCCGACCACGTCTATAGACAACGCCGACGATCAAGGTCATGGAAGTCAGCGTTCGTGGAGTCAAAGAATGAGAAATAGATGTTCCATGCGCGAACATCATGTCGTTCCAGAGTGAGGTTGTCGAGAGCGCCCGTATCAGTGAGTTTGGGAGCTAGTCTTCCAAGAATGTAGTTCGATGTGAGAAACGGTAACAATGATCACCGTCAACACAAGTGCTTAGGTCTCGATGGCAATGTTTAGCGCAGCAGCATTCCCATATACGCAGAGACCATCATGACGTCTGTGAAAAGTCGCTAAGGCCTGTGGTACTCCACTGTACCAATTGTATGATACTCACAACGAGATAGACCAAAGGCGTAGAATAAAAGGGGGACAAGGCACGTGTCATCTCCTTAGGCCTTGCTCCGCTACATTTAACAAGTTGAACACCACTGTGGCATCGCTCGATAATCGCTTCAAGTCGTCATATTCGTGCTTGATAGACTTCTCCAGATCGGCCATCAGGGTCTCCTCGGTAGGCAGAGGATCGGTCGGGTTCATAAGAGGAAGCGCGCCGACACCAGACTGTCGCAGCTGATCAACTAGGGTCTGTAAGGCTTGCTTAAGAGCAACCATGTATGCTGCATGTTGAGAACTATCAATATAGCCTCCAAAATGCTGTGAGAGTAGCGTGTACCTGGAGTTGGAGATCGCCTGGGGTGATACGCGTGTTCTCTGGAGGGGCAAATGCTCGTCAGTCAACGCGGCCCTTCGCGAACCTCCCTATCACGCACATTTCTACAAGAGCGCTACGCGCCAGGCTTTGTATCCTCAACACCTGCTGGTGCACAAGGTGGATGTTATGTCGAAAGGCTTCTGGTGAGTTCATGTCGCGGTCGCGGTCGGCACCTGTGAGCGCCACGTCCGGCAGAGAATGACTTGACGGAAATGATTGGGGTCCAAATGCGACATCGCTGATTCCAAGTCCATATAATGCAGTGCCTGAGCCTGAAGCCGTAGGGTACATTGACTGCATGTTTGGTGCTTTCGGCACGGTGGTCGCGGCTAAGGACGATTGCGTGCCAGGTAGGCGCCTACAAGCCACGCGTGCCATACTCTCCGCTTGAATTGTGATGGTAAGTCCGCGCGCGACGCGTGTAATTACAGTCGCGTCGCGCCACTGCCTCCGCCTCTTGAAAGACTCTTTGCAACATTTTCAAAAAAGAACCCTCTCATGCACACCAGCACATCGACTCCGTGTTGTCTGAATACGAGACCACGCTTCTGAAGGGTCTTTTTTTTTAAGCAAGCCTCATGCCGAGCGTCGTAGCCACACAGGAACAATAAGGGGCCAGAAGTATCCGTCTTATTATAAGAATCATTCAAAGCTCCAAGTTCGATCGTGACGGACACTGCATGAACGTGAGGCGTTGCCACATATTCGTCGCTAAGTGGGATGCCAAGGAGGGTTTTCAGTCCGTCGAAGACGCAATCCAGGAATTGTGCGAGTGTGAAATGCAGATATAGTTTCGCCATATCCCAGCTCTGTAATCGCATGACCGCGGTAGCTATACCTTTGTCCCAGATTACTCCTATACAAACACCTGGTGAGTCGCAATCGGATCCTCACAGCCAGAGGCTCCAGACGGCATCAAGACCACATATGCATATGATCGTTCTCGAACCTTAGAACAAGTGCCGTTGAGGAACCGCGCATAAATAGCCAATCTGATCAGTGTGAGAACAGTGAGGCGGAACTGACAGCTCAAACCGCGTCGTCCTGTGAGTACAATATACGTAAAAAAAACACGAGGAAAATACTAGTGTTACCACCGCGTGCAGATGACTGCGGCCTATTGATAAGATCCTGCCGCTAGGCTACTTGATGCCGTAAGGTTAGTCGATGCAGTACACAGCGTTGCAAATCCAACAACGCACCTGAGTTATCCAATCTGGGAGATCATCCATTATCGTCCCTGGGAACGCTTGGTCTGCGGAAGGCATGGATATTAAAGCTAAAATGCAGCTAGATCTGTCCTCCGCTCCACGGTCACAGACCCAGGCTGAAATACCTCGCTAACCGGGTTTCTGGTCCGAAGTTCTGAATAGCCTCGAGTCTAAAATATAATTGCACCTTCGAGCCACTCACGCTCACCTATGGCGAGAGAGCGATGTATCACCACGAGAACCGTGGTAAGAAGATGCCGTAGCTGACCGGAGGGCGAACTGATTCAGCTATTCGAAGCATCAGATATATCTATCGTGAGGGCCACACATGCAGGGTACCCACCAAAAAGGAGAAATGATCACGTCCCCACAACATTGGTGGCTCGAATCGTGCCCTGCTGTCGGAACATTGTTGATACACGAGGCGATTGTTATGGGAGAACTTACGAGTTCACTTCCTTGTTGGCACGTTCGTTAGGTAATATAAGAGAGTTGTTGTAACGCTTTGGTTGTTCTTCCGTCTCCCTTGAACTCAATGCATGCTGAAGTTGAACTCGAAGGTGTGTACACCGTTGTGCTCAGCGTGATTGTCCCAGTGGTCGTCGCAGTGGTAGCGGAGAAGGCCGTCGGGGGTGCGATCAGATGCAGATCTGAGATTGCCGGTTAGACGCCCAATTAACAGGCGCTGCTTCCGGAGGTGTGCACGGCTTTCTTTCTTACTTCCATCTCTTCCACTTCGTTCTTTTGCTCGACAACGTTTCTGACGGTCCCCAAGTCAAAGCGCGATGTCGGCTTGAGCTGCTGAGGTCCCAAGGGCCCTCCCCTCTCAAGCAACAAGTTCTCTCTTGTTGGTCAACTACCCGCCTATCTGTCTATGTCATGGAATCTCCAGAAGAAGATCGACAACAGTTGGAAATCACCGCGCTCCAGAGTATATATGCTGAAAATTTTCTCGACTGCCCCCCTCCGAAAGCTTGGAAGGTGCGCAATCGTGCTTGTGTCCATACAGTTGGCAGGGCCTGACTCAAGTTGACTCGTTTGCAGGGAGCACCCAGATTGCACGAATTCATCATACGAGTCAGACACAGAGACGAAGAACATGGAGCGAAGATCTATTTTAATCTGCATGTTAGGTACGTCACATCGTGGTTTCCAAGCAATAGAATATGACTCACATTCTGCTAGGTTACCGAAGACTTATCCTTCGTTAGCCACGCCCTCCTTCCAAATCGAACAACCTATCTCAGGGCTGAAACCCCACCACATATCTAAATTAGCAAGTATATTGAATGCAGAGGTGCAGAAGTTGAAGGGAACGGAATCCGTCTTTCAGGTGAGCAGCCCTGTGTCCCGTCTGGGGCCCGTCGCCTCTCGGAGTGTCGAATTCTGTCTGGTCCCATTACATTTCGGATATATCCTGCACATATAGCATGCAGTATCCTTCGTCCTTACGGCCCGGAGCTCGACGAAGGATGTTTCATGCGATATGTGTGGAGTATACGCCTTCTGCAGAGCTCGATGGAGTCGTGCGTAGTCCGACACTCTAGTGTTATCTTCCCTCTGTTCAAGAGGCAGAATCGCTGTGCGGAAGCTCGTTAGCCTCTCGCTATGGTTGGAGTTCTTACATCCGCACGTTGCAGACATTCTGCTACACCAGCGCCAGAGTAGGACAGTCGTGTGCCGCTTGGACAGAACCTTATCCTATGGTCTCGTGCAACAGCGGTTCTTGTTGATCAAGTAGCAGTGTTCCCTCCGTGGGAGCTTGCTATCCTGTGACTCGACAGGGCGGACCGATTGGCTACAGAACTCGCACAGCGCCGGAGATGGCTCGTTGACCATCTCCACTGAGAGGGTCCTTGTCTGTGTCTTTCTTTGCTCCTTTCGCTAATTTCCCGTCTGATCTCCCGTGATCTCCCGGAGGCGGAATCTTCTCGAACTATATAACTAACTGTGTTTCTCCTAGGCTGTTGAAGCTGCGCAAGACTGGTTGGAGAGCAATGTCGCTCCGCCAGTAGAGCCCGTTGGCTCCCTTGCCACTCAAATGACACGTCGAGCGCTCGAAGAGCAGGAGGTGAGTGATTGGCGTATCCCAAGCTTGATTACCTCCACCGCAGCGCATTATCTTCGAAAGGGTGGCCTTTAGAACATTATGCGTTGTTACGTTGTTACGGGTCCCGAAGTGGACATGTGAGAATCTGTACTGATACACGTGTCCTCTCAGGCTAAACGACTGCGCGAAGAGGCTGAAGCCGAGGAGCAATACGAACGCGAGGCCCAACGTGCCCTTGAACTGGAAGAACAGATCCGAGCAGACGCGGAGCTCCAGCAGCTTGAACGCGAGAGGCTCTTCCAGGCTCGCAAACGTGCATCTTCTGATGCAACCGAAGTACCACCTCCTGCAGGCGAGGGAAATACTCCCAGCGAATCGTTCAACCAGCAAATCGAATGGCATGGGATTATTTTCAACAAAGTAAGACTCTATCATCCCGAGAAAGGTGAGTCGTCAAGTTGATGTAGGACTCAACCCCGTAATCAACGCAACTGTAATCAGATGGCCTGGGGACGCTGTGGCAAGCAGAACCGATCACTGATGATACGCGCACGACATTGCCGCTAGAGCTGCTCGTAGTCACCTTCAACTCTCGGTACTACAGCACAGCACAAGGTATGTCTATTTTCTCTTCGCGACAGTCATAGCTGACCGTTTCTGGACTTGACAGGTCGGAAGAAGCTCAAATTGTTGGAGAGCGACGGCCAGCGTCTGTCGAAAGTCCGGCATTCTAACCTGATCGACGTGCTCGCCGTCAGAGCCGACTTACCACATACCAGCGAAGCTCCTCGGCTATTAATTCTCACCGAGCGGCGCCCTTTTGTCACCTTACAGGATGTTCTTGAGGACTGTCTTTCGCTCCGAGAAGATCGCGCTTCNNTNTNTGGNTATTATANTCNNNAACNTTGCCAGNNGATTCACNACGGCGCTTTATNTAGNAGNACNTNTCNCAGATCCTTCAAGCCCTGANCGCCCCCTGCACACNGCNGAAATTGTTCATCGNNGCCTCTCNCTGGCCTGTATCGGNCTTACAGCCGGCANTCAACCCCGAGACTCGAAGCGCGTCAAGCTCTTTCATGTCGGGTACTACGTNCGNCTNCTGGACATGAATCGATCTGAGAAGTTCGTGCCCATTAGTTACGATGGNNAGACCGATATCAAGATTCCCGATGNCTGGTNCGTTCATATNGGTCCGTTGGTAGTGATCATATGATTGAANNAGNTGNGTGTAGGCTTCCCAAGNANGTGATAGAGTCNCCCCTCGTGTACACGAAGGGCCGAGATCTGCACTANGCTNGCATCGTCCTGCTGCAGATGTTACTTGGCAAGGATGTTATGGACCANTATCCNGACTTTCATACTGCGTTAGCTGCAGGTAANTGCCANGNNATCCTNGCATNCACATCGAAANNAATATAGTCNGCTANAGNGACTNTATCACGCGCAATGCATCAGCACGCGTTGAANATGCTCGCNNCGGCNAAGAAGAACGTCNCANCCCANTCCATNTTGGCCGACATGGCAGGCACGGCTTTTNGGGACGCAATGCGAANTCCNTCCATTACTATTAACGGTATGTACACGTGANGTCATGGGANCGAATCAGTAGNTGACAANANCNCAGGGAATGGACATNGACCCAAGACTNCAANATGGCANGGCACCAGTAGCTCCCCCGACTCTATTGACNACTTCNAGNGTCCTCCACAGCGCACTCAGAACCACGTCNGCAGATGGAAGGAGGNTTGGGAAGAGTNNGAGCTTTTGGTACGTCTGTCTGNTAGGCTTCGCTTCCCAGCGCTANATTTGNCTCNGGGTCGAGGAGCGTTCGGTTCCGNAGTCAAAGCTCNGNACANGATTGACANCCGTATCTANNCAGGTTTGTCTCTCGGCTTGACTGTNCTNTGGAGAGGTCTNACNNNAGCATAGTCAAGAAGATCCGTCTGANAGCCACACAGAGCGNNCNGAAGATCTTNCGAGAAGTCACANCCTNAGCCNGCCTATANNANCNNAANATNGTGCGGTANTACNCCACATGGGTNNAGACGTCCGAGGNCATNTCTACCGTCCCATCCGTNGAGGNATCCTCCGCAGNCACATCNGTNCCCGGNAGCCGTTACGAGNCNGNCANTGCGAATAANGAATTTTTGAAAGCTCCNGCACCGACCAGAACGGGGANGACGATTCNGATNCNTTCGTNATTGATCTNAACGAGCTCAACGCGAAGCNGNAGGACCNACACAGTTTTCCGAGNATTCACTTCACNCGNAGTGCTTCNCCAGAGACGAGCGAGAGCGAGCCGAGCGATGAGGATTTGTTCAGCGGTGAGGATGGTCTGTTCACGCGCCAGGATGGGAAGACGGTCAGGAAAGCGCCAACGCCGGTGCCGACTGTGAGCAGGACGTTATACATCCAGATGGTAACTACTTCCGCTTGATCCCCTCGACATACTGCTGAACTCTACTGCAGGAATTTGTTGAGCGGCAGACATTGCGAGAGGTGCGAGCTAGAGCCTTCATCATACGACAGTTAATCTGACATTTTCTCTCTCAATCAGCGTATTGCGGAAGGCTTATCAGAGGAAGAAGCATGGCGGCTCTTCCAGCAAATCCTGGATGCTCTTGTCCATATGTCGAGTATGAACATTGTAAGTCGCTTCCTCTGACAAGTGAATGATCACTGACTCTACATCGACGGTAGCTCCATCGTGATATCAAACTCACGAATATTTTCATCGGTGCGTTTTCTCAGGTTCTGCTCGGCGTGTTGTCTGACATATCTGCCTACAGATAGTAAGGGCGATTGCAAGAGTGAGTGAAGGAAGTAGTAATGCCAGGAATTTTGACTCACATCCAAAAAACAGTCGGTGACTTTGGACTTGCTACGTCTAGTCTCGCTGCCGTAGATCCTTCGGATGTTTCGACGAGCCTGTTTACAGACGGCGACATGACTTTAGGTTAGAGAGACTATAATTTGCGATTTGTCATTGGCTGACCGTGGTTTACAGATGTTGGAACAAGATTGTACATTGCCCCGGAAGTCCAGTCATCGCAGTGCAGACCTCGGGGGCAGAACCTCGCCAAGGCTGACATGTACAGCTTAGGGGTAAGTCCCCAAATCTATCGTCCTCCGTACGATCGGCTGATGCGTCTGCAGATTGTCTTCTTTGAGATGAACCATGCCTTCTCCACGGGATCAGAGCGTATCGCTGTCTTGGAAGGATTGCGCAAGCCGGAAATTATATTTCCGCACACGTGGGACTTTCGCAGAGACAGACAACGCAAAAGTAAGCAATCATCCTGTCTGTCCCCGTCTAGACTTCTCACTTGTATTCTAGTCATTACGAAGCTTCTCAACCACGACCCTGATCAACGTCCTAGTGCTTTCGACCTCTCGCAGGATCCTCTGCTCCCGCCGAGAATCGAGGACGAGTACTATATGGACGCTCTGAAGAAAATGGGTAAGCGAGGAGACATCACTTTGTCCGAGTTCGGGTTCTAATGCACACAACAGTCGAACCGCACTCTGCCCACCGGCAATCGGTTCTGACAACACTTTTCGGTCAGCGTACCAAACCGTCCCGAGCTTTCCTGTACGATAGCGAGGAGGTACCCGAACACGCGACACTCAACGGCATAGTCCATGATCGCATTGTGCAGATTTTTCGACTGCACGGCGCAGTTGATACAGAGCCTCCGCTGCTGATGCCTGTCCTGAATCCCGAAGATGATGGGTCCCGTGCCATGTTCCTCGACCGGAACGGCGAAACGGTTGCGTTGCCGAACAACGCCTTCGCGCCTTTCGCTCGTCTGGCAGCCAGGCTGAATATCCGGCGGATTAAGCGATATCATGTCCTTGATATCTATAAGCCTGAGTGAGTGCAATCATCTCGATCGGGCTGAGAGGCGGTTCTAATGCACTGCAGCCTGGTTGCTGGTCACCCGAAGACGACGAAGGCGGCCATCTTCGACATCATCAGTCAGGATCTTACAACAGGGTCAAGCGCTGCCGCTGCGGAAGCGATCGCAGTGGTCAATGAATGCATTGACAGCTTCGCCAATCTCGAGAAGTACGAGATCCACATCTCGCATACAAAGAGTCAGTTCCATTAGACCTTCTATCCAGTGTTGACTGACAATACTTGTAGTCTATGACGCAATCTTTGACCCTATCCCAGAAATCCATCGTCACGAGATCTTGAAAATGCTCGTGAATTCCGATGCTACTCGAGCGCAGAGACGGCCGCTGCTAGTCAAGAAGGGTTTAACCCGCACTCAGATTGACGTACTGGACGTCTTGAGCGATGCAGGTGAAATCTTTCTCCATCATGCTCACATAGATGTTGGTCTCAAAGCTCCAATAGCGGAGGATGTCGACGTGCTACTCAGTCGCTTGGAGAAAGTGGCTCCCCAGTTGGTAGTGGATCTCCGCGACGCTGTGGAAGAGGTGAAGAAGACAATGGAGTTCGCAGCTGCTACGGGTGTCACACGACCGGTGATGTTCTCGCCGTTGTTCATGATGAAGAACCCAAGCCAATACTTCCAAGGAATATGTTTCGAGGTTGTGAAGCGACAGCAGAAGCGGCCAGATGTGCTGGCTGTAGGTGGACGGTTGGTGCATCTCGTGTTTACAGATGATAGTGTTTGACTGACTCTTATCACCAGCTATGATCACATGTTCGCCCGCTATTCGCCTGCGAAGGCGGTCAGAGCAAGGGATGATGGCGTCTGTGCGGTAGCCGTCCAAATCTCTTTGGAGAAGATCACGGTGGCATTGGCCTCGTATCAATCGGCCTCGCTGAAGACTATGCTGAGAGAACGTCGATCATATGGATACTGGAGTCCTCGACGATGTGACGTCTATGTCGTCTCCAGCCAAGAGGGCAATCTTTCCGACCGCTTGGAAGTCACATCGTTGCTCTGGAAGTACAATATCAGCGCCGATATGATCTATGAGTTCGGGCTATACGGCGGAGTCGAGCATGAGAATATAGTCGAGCAGTGTTCGCGTGAGGGCATTTTGTGAGTGTGTTCGGTTAGCCTCAATGACTCCAAGCTCATGGTTTCCAAGATTCGTTGTTTACCTTCGTCCTCGCTCAGCCCGGCAAGGGGCCTACCGCGTCAAGAGCGTGTTAAAGGGCACAGAGAAAGAAGGTTTGTTGTCCACCATTCATATCGAGAAGAGGTACTGAGGAGCATTTAGTGTCGAAGCAAGAGTTGGTTTCATACCTTCAGAGGGAGATTGCGGAGCAGAAGCGCGTGGATGCTGCTGTGTCAGGCGCACCGAGGATCAGTGAAGACTCGCAGATCCCGAAAGATGTTGTAACGGCGCCTCGCGTACACATGATCCTCCCTTCGGACACGAAGAAGCGCAAACAAACGAAGCAGCTGTACATTGACAGAGGTAGGAGATACTCATTCATACGCATCTGCCTAGCTCATCTCTTCTTCAGCTTACGACTTCAGTGCCGCCATACACGACTCGGTCATGCAGTCGTACATCCCGACGGTAGGAATTGACGTACCCTCCAACGTCTTCGAGGAGATGCGCAAGAACGCCGCTTGGTTGACCGATGACGACGCCTGGAAATCTGTCGTCTCAAGCTTCCCTACCCAAGAGTCCGCATACGCCAATCAAATACGCGCAACTATTCTTGATTTGAAGTCGGACGGATGCAAGTTTGTAATTCTATATGCAGTAAGAGAGGAGCAGGGCTATCTTCTCCCAGTATAATTGGACGGAGACGGTATGGCTTTATGACATCATGTTCTCGTTTTCTAGGCAAGAACCATAATTAATTGCGTCGCATGTCTTGGTGTATATTCTCGTATTTCTGCTCAAATGATCTCATGTATCTAATAGTGACGTCTCATGGAACGAAAAATGGAATCTCTTGGTTAAATGACCCGCGTAGAATGGCTTTCACCCTCATAACGCACACTCGGTATTTCGATATTGGCGACGGCATAGCTATCCATGTGCATCCCCGAAGCTTAATATGTAACATAATTTTGAACGCAGCTACACTACTGATGTTGGTGTTAAGGCATTAGGTGCTGAATAGTATCTGGTAGTAACTGGTTAACTACGTATAGTGCACATATCTGGCAGCAGGAAAAGTAGCCCAAAGAATCAAGTCCAGTATCGAAAAGTCCATGTTAAAAAGTATGTGAAAGTATGGCGGCCAGCGCACCAAATTAATACCCTATCGAACTCTCAGCGAACGCAGTTTTCGTTGCACCTCACGGATATCCGTTCGATTCCACTCCCCTACCCACGCTTCTTGCACAATCGTCCATGGTTCATCTACGGATCGCCGTGGGACGCTCTCTGTCCCGTGATCGACAGACATACTCCGATGCGTACGACTCTTGGGGCGAGGGCTCGCAAAGTCTGCACGACAAGGCGACGTAGGAGATAGCGTGGCCGATTTCGGAGGTCCTATCGAAGGTATGAGATGGGGCGGAATAATTTCCCCAAATGTGCGCGACAGCTTTGCTATCTGCTTCCGCCGTAGCTCAGCCGGAGAAGGAAATGTGGGCGTAGTTGGTGTGGCTGTCGTCGACTCGGAGGCGGAAGTTGGTGAACCCGGTGTCAGGCTCGGTGTTGAGGGCGTCAATGGTGTCGATGGCACGGAAGGCCGTGTATTCAAGACGCAATGAAGTGGCTCGAGACGGAGTAAAAGGGGACGAGAGAGCTCGGTGGATGCGCGATGTCTCGCTGTGAAGCGCAGTTTCATGGAGCATTTGCTTCGCAGAGGTGGTTGATGTTCGGCCCCCTTCAGCGATATTACAGAGCTCGCAAAGGCGGGTGAAGCATAGATGAGGTCGGGCGAGTCTGCACAGGAGCAAATAGATGCATGTCGTCGTAGCTGCTTTTCGTCCGAGTCCGAAAATGATGAGCGCCTGCTCGACACGGTGGAAAGGGGTTCTCCAGCAGAAGGGGATTGTGCTTCCTCCGGCTCGGCCACTATAGGTGTGGTACCCAAAATGGCTTCCAACTTCCGTGTAGTTCGCACAAGACGAGTGCGTTGTCGAGAATTTAGAAGATTATAGGTCGGTGGAAGGGTATGGTATGATGCGGTCAGTGGCGTGTTCCGTGCAGCCATAAAGAGAGTAATATATTACAACCTAATGTACAACCAAAATGAGGGAAGGCGAGAAGTCGTAGAGGGGAGAGGCCGTACCTCGATGGGGCGTAAGAAGGAAACGAGCTGCGACCAACCGTCACTAATATAGGTCTACCATAGTGGCCATTGATGCACTACCGAACATGCCCGTTACCTCGCAATAATCAATACCGTCGCAGCATACGGCCAGGACATGTTGTTCGTCCAGGAAGCTGTTGTGTTGCCTTGTCCCGTTTCCAAGTGAACAAGGATCGTCTTTTCAGGTGACGGCGTTTCGAAGCAAGCGGTTGGTTCGGACCATAACGCCTGCCAAAAGCGGCACCTGCCGTCATCAGCGGAGTCGCGCAGGTCAACGCGCACAAAGGTAGCATTGTTCGGTCTCGGGGTTATAGTGAGGTCACACTGAAAAGAGTATAACAGTGCAGCGCTGCAAAGAGTGGGGTATTTCCATCTGCGAGCATGACTTCAAGCTTCGCGGGCATGTAGGCAGTCCAGTGACATTGTTCCTGTACAGCAATAGAGTTAGTTGGTATGGGCAATACAAGCCATCGCGGGATGATTGAAAAGTCGATGTGGCGATGGGTCCGGGCACCAATGCAATCATAGTAAGAGATGTCGGTAGGCCTATACGGTAGTGAGACTGGTAGATGGGGTAACGGATGTGACCGATGATGCGCCTGACGGAATCCCAGCCGTAAGCGCTTAGCTGGGCGCGAGCAGTGTAGTGACGGTAGACCAATGCGACGCTTGCAGAACAAGGATTGCATCATCAATACGTGTTCTTAGCATCACGGCGGTGCTGAGAGGGCAATAGATATTCTTCTAACGTCACAATCAGTTCGACGATGCCTATTTCAAGAGCTATGATATCTGTCACCTTCATTAGCTGCGTCCCATGGCGGCAAGGAAAACTGCTGCGGTAAATCATCCCATATCTTCTGTCGTCCTTCAGCGTAGCATTTCATGTACATCCTGCTACATGTCTGGCAGAATTCAAATTTCTTCAGGAACGTTTCCATAGTCGAAGTAGCGTAACACCACATGAACGGACTGGCCTTCATCCAACTGACCAGTTTTCCCTTCGATCGGCAGCAACGCAGAGCATCATGACATCCGTACACCTCCAAGTCGAAATCATAGAAGTTCGGAAAGACGTCCTGTAAGATCTGATGAGATAGATATGGTTGGGCGAAAAGCACAGCACGTTTGTTGACCGCATCTAGGTCCTGTGCTGCGTCCATGGGGCCGAATCCAAGGAGCATGTTGGCTGTAAGGCGGAGACAGCAATGGAGCAGAACCGTGGGCAGAAGACGGTAAAGATTCGACTCCCGGATGACATTAGCAATAGCGTAGGCGTTCCGTTCGAAGTGTACGTTGTACGTGCGCGAGTCCCATCGTCGAAGTGTCGGAGGAAATTGACGGGACAGAACAGACACAACTTGCTCTCGTAGCAACAAAGCACTGTATTTCGTGCTCAGACGCAGTATGGCAATTAGGTCTTTGACTTCTGCGTCCGATCGCCCCTTGGGACGATAGCTGCGAAGAATTTGTATCACGAGTAATAATACCCCACAGTACTGCGCACATACCTCGGAGTATATACAGCGCTTAGAAAAGCACGCATATCGTCCCCCGTGTCGTGTAGCCGGATAACTGGGCAGTCTTCGTACACACTCCCGTCTTTATCTGCAGCCTGAAGCATTTCTTCGAGCACAGATGACTGTTTGCGCAAGGTGTTCCCGTGAACCCGGAATAAAGAATCGTCGGTCCGTAAGATAACGTCCCCATCGGCAAACCATATGGCTGAAGACTTTGCTGTGCTCGTGGTAGCGATTGACATCTTGATAAAATGCCCGGGATCTTATAACAGAAAGCGATGCGGAGTGAGTACGAACGAATGTAATTCAGAGGAAGACTAAAGTTGGATAAACGAATGGATAATGAGCGGGTTTTGAATAGAATAAAAAGAGTGCGGATGTGGTATCGAAGTAAGCTTTCGCTGGCCAGTGGCCGCCGCATGGGCGCGGTCACGTGATCATAACGCTTGATCGCTCGTCCTGGCGGGCTGGAACTCACGGCTGGTTACCTTGGTTTCTGAAAACCAACCTGAGCGTGGTCTAAATTGGCAGGAGTCAAACAGACACTGCATATAATTGGAGCAAAGCTTGCTGAGTAGGATTACGGAGGTTCTGCACGGCACTTTACGACTAAGTTGCCGGTCGGCAATGTAGTAAGCTCTATAGCAAAGTCGTTGCTCATAGTGTGATACGCACATATATGCAAGCCGACTTGAATACAGTGTTGTCGTTTGCAGGTCGATGACGATACCATGATGGGAACTTCCTCCGGTTGCCCGGATGACTGCAGAGATCCAGGAGAACGCCATCAGTAAAGCACCGACAGCAGCTCATCTCCCGAGTGATACAGAAGAAAGCATGACCCGCTGCTACCCAAGTGGCTGGGCGCAGACTGGTGGGTGTTTGAGGCGTGAGGCATGTGTGATGCTCGTCGCTGTAGAGTTGGACTCGAAGCCAAGCTGTGGCGAGATTTGACTCCGTGACGAAAGTTACGACTCCGCTTTAATTAGATGTGGCGTCCTATCAGCCGGCAGCTCAGCCAGTGGTCTACTAACTCGAAATCGCTGTAACATTTATTGCATTACTTCGGTAGTTACAGTAAGTGTAGTGTAGAATTAGTATTGTAAATGGTCCAGCCATGAGCAACTACCATTAGCATACATGTCTCCGTACATCTCATGAAACATACCATAGATAGCTATCATACATCATAGCGCAAGTCAATGGTGGGAGCATAAGCAGTCCGCAACGAGTCCCCTCAACGCGCTTTCAACGCCCTCAGTTTCTGCTGTACCTCCCTGATGTCCCTACGGTTCCATTCGCCGATCCAATTCCCGGCGCTGTTTCCCGTCACCCACACGCGGGATGAGCGTCGCGGAGGAGGCGTGATGACCACCTCCTGTGTTTGCATTTTCTGCGACACATTAGCAGCACGCGGGGTAGGAGCGGCTGACGTAAAGACGAACTCGGGAGGCACGTTTTCCCCAAACGTGCGATTGAGCTTCGCCATCCGCTTCCGCCGTATTTCCGCCTCCGTAGGGGTGGAGGGTGTGGCCGGTGTGACGCATTCGGGGACAGCAGAGGCGATGAACGGCGACATGGGTACCCGGATGTCGTCAGCATCCACGGTAACTGTGTTGTAACGCAGCACGAGAGGCCGTGGCGCTTCCTTCGAGCGACGAGCCTTCGAGGAAAACGATTTTGGCGTGGGGAGGACGTCCATGCTGGATTGTGGTGGAGGGATCGGTATGGACGCGACGGAAGAGTTGGCATAAGGGGATGCGTATATTGGACTCATCTTCATCGCCGCTGAGGATGTATACGACGCATATAGTGAATGGTCGTGCGCAACGTCACTCTCACGCCCGTAAGAGGAACATGAATCGATGGATGAGCGACTAAGGGGGAGTTTGATAGGGATTGGTTCGGGGTCTGCAAGCCTCGGAGTGGTGCCGAGGAGAGCCCCTAATTTTCTTGTGGAGCGCATGAGCCGGGCACGTTGAGAGGCGTTAAGCTTGTTGCTGGTGACGGGTGGATAGTACAAGGTGCCTTGAGAGTCGTTCATGTTGTAGAATTAATACTGGGGGATTACGCCTGCGGATGATATGAATACAATTGAGTGAGTGCGGTCAACGACGAGGCTATTGGATACAATGCAAGCAATGAGAGTGAAAGAAGGAAAGACGGTGTACGCTGTACAGTCGACGTGTAACGGGGGTGCCCGGATTTCTTGAGAACGTTACAGCCGCAGTTAAAATACTGTTTGGCAGTGACAATGAAAAAGCAATGGCATGACAGATGTTGAGCTGAAACAATTGTCGGACCAGAGCAATACCAAACGTTGCTCCGGTCAAACAGCTATTCCTGCCAACTTACGAATAGACGCGCATTCAACAATGTAGTTGTCATTCCCGCACCACAACAATAAACTTGGTTACGGCTAAGATAGGGCTCACGCAGAACCTACTACATCACGTGATCAAACTCTGTCACGCTAGACACATTTTGGCGGGGGAAAGCGTGACACGGATATGTATTTTGACTGCAGCTCGCTCGACAGAAACAAATTCAAAAAAGTAAAACCATAGAATTGTAGCGAGTTTTAGTTTTAATAATCCTATGGTTTTACTTTTTGAGATTTCGCGGCGTGAAGCGTTCCACAGTCGATGCAATGTAGGGAGCTAGCTTCAGACCAAGTATGGCAATTGATGCGCCCCGGGACTGTATTTCGACTGCGACTCGCTCAGTAGGGACAAATCAAAAAATGTACAACCATAGATTTGTTGAGGGAACAATTCTGAATGAATCCATGGTCGCGATTTTCAAAATTTCATCGAATAGAGCATCCTGCAGTCAACACAATGCATGCCTCAGGCAGTTCAGCGCTACATGGGTCAATTTATGCGCCCGACGACCGACGGGTCGCATACATCGTTGTGGTTACAAGAGTTTTGCAGTGTCTACGCCAGTATAATCTACATATTAATCATCTATACAATGCCAAAATCAGCATACCTGAAATCTAGACTCAAAAACCTCGGCAAATATTGTAAACCTTCAGCTTGGAAAGCACATAGGAAAGGAAAGAGAGGCGAAGAGAAAGAGACTCAGCATGCAAACAAAGAGAATATACCAGTGGTGGTATGTACCTCAATTTAAGAGAGGAATATACTCACACTAGAACCCAGGAAACGGACATTGAGATGGCAGAACCCGAAGAATGTCCTGACACTTCTCATGAGAGTGAGGTGAATTCCTCGGACCTTCAAGACTCCCCAATGGATGCGTTTGGCACTGAAACGATCGCGTCAATGGCATCTGCTGGATTCCCGCAGGCTCACGAAAATTTCTTACCACCTATTTCACAATGCGAGTCGCGTGGAACATATGAGTTGCCTCCATCCCTCATTAGTGCGCAAGAGGCTCTCGCAGACTTGACCGAGCTTCTACATCCAAGACGCAAACGTGGCGGAGGTGTCCCAGCTGAGTTTGAAGGCGATCGTGTCTTGCGCATGCGCCTCACAATGATGGAGCATTTTCTTTGGGCCTACGTCGACCCATCTCGATCACTTGGCTGGATTAAGGCATCAGTCGAAGTTGCAAACTCATTCCAAAGAAAAGGGCACACCGCTCGGAGTCTTCGCACATGGACACGTGCGTGGATAGATGACCCATTGCGGCTCGACTTGCCCTTTGATAATTACGGAATCTGGACTTCATCCCTGTTGCAGAAGGGAGAACTCGCGACAGAGCTTCTGTCACATCTTCAAGGCATCGGAAAGTATGTCCATGCTGTTGACATCGTTGAATACTGTGACCACCCTGAGGTCAAAGCGAAATATGGCCTAAAACACACTGTCAGTCTCGCGACTGCAAAGCGGTGGATGTACATGATGGACTATCGATGGACGAAGACGCCATCCGGCCAATATGTTGATGGCCACGAACGCGAGGATGTTGTAGCCTATCGACAGGAGACATTCTTACCATCCATGGAGAAATATGAGGGCCAAATGCGAGTTTGGGACACGAGCACAGGAGAAGAGACAGTTGACCCCGAAGCTCGTGCCCAGGCTTCTGATGGTACCGATTTGGAAGGTCAGCCAAGACGGCGCGTCGTGCTTTGGTACCACGACGAATCAACCTTCTATGCCCATGATCGCCGTACTGTCTACTGGGTTCATAAAACGGACAAGGCTGTGCCAAAGCCCAAAGGGGAAGGGAGCTCCATTATGGTCGCCGACTTTGTCTCTGCAGATTATGGATGGCTGCGCTCTCCAGATGGTCATGAGTCTGCACGAGTATTATTCAAAGCAGGGAAAAATCGTGACGGATACTTCACCAATGAAGAAATCCGTGCCCAAGCTAAGAGAGCTCGGGAAATTATTCTTAAATATTACCCTAATGACAACCACATCTTCATCTACGACAATGCACCCACCCACGTAAAGCGAGCTGCAGACACGATCTCAGCGCGTAAAATGCCTAAGGGTCCGAATGGTACATTTGGAGTCGATCAGGTCGTCCGAAACTCAGACGGAAAGCCTACATCTGGAAAAATCACGGTTGGTCCAGACCAATATATCACGTATGTGCCTTCCATACCTCTGTACCTTAGTCTTTGGTTCATGCCTTCGATACCAACTCACTGTGGCCACATACCCCAGCATACCGGTACCTTTAGCGCTAGATCAATGCGCTTGCGGAATATACCGATACAAAGCGCGCATACTCCCAGGCGCTCGACGCGCGGAAGGTACGGTATGGTCGCAGACCAGTTCATACCGGTCTATCTCACGCTGTATCAACCCATATCATGTATACGAGGGACACAATATCTTGTAGAAGAGGGTATGGATCAATAGACTACTTCTTTTTAGGTACATTATAGCCAATCATGTATCACCCGGGGCTCCAGCGCCAGCCTCCTCGCCATTATTCTCGTCACCCACAATGTCATCCTCGACATCTGACTGCAGCTCACCATTCTGATATGCGAGAAGCTCGTTTGCGAAGGTTTGCTGAGTGATTTGACCGGTGCATTGGTCTGCGGTCCCGAGAGGTTTGAGACCGGCATGTGCACTAGTATGAAAACAGTCAGCGGGAAGTCGAGGATAATGATTCCAGAACACATCACCGGCCATTATCTAGAAGACGCTTTGCGATGCGATTGTAGACGTCTTGCGCCGCGGTAGCCTCATCAAAGTTCTTGATGTCTGCGATATGTGAGAAATAAGGCGCCGTCCATTCATGCTCAAAGAATGTCTTGTCAACGAAGCTGCCCGTTTCCCATTCGGATATTCCATATTCGAGCTGTATGCGATATCGGTATCATTAGCAGGATGCATTAGGAAAGCTGGTCACGTACCATCGTGAGAGCATATGCCATAGTTGCCTGTGGCATAACTTTTCCAAAGAACCGTGATTGTGATACGCCGAGGGCATTCTTCTTGCCAAACAGGGTGATGTCCATGAATAGGCCGATTGCGGAGTTGCGGTAGAGGCCTTTACGCTGTTCCACGGGAAGGGTAAGTTGGTCAAGCTACAGTGGTTTCATAGTCAGTGGTGGCCCGAAGAGTAAGATTGCCACGTACCGGTCGCGTAAAACCCCGGTCATTCTTGAGCCTCGCAGCGAGCGCGAGGTTGTAGTTGTGTGCACGATCGCTAAAGCCAGTGCTGAACCGGTAAACTTGAACCACTACGATGCGCGCCACCTTCTTGCTTTCACTGCGGAGATGAGTCGCACGACGAGCGATCTCGTGATTGACATCAGCACAATGCAAGGATGTGAAGATGAAAGGACATACCATTTTATAGACGAGTGGCGTCATCTCTAGATCCGACTTCAGATCCTCAGCAGCCTGTGCCCATGCCTCGTGTATCATCGTGTTTGCGAGCTTGCTATTGGGGAAGAGACACTCAGTTACAAGACGTGCCTCGTAGATTTCCATAGCACGTGTGATGTGATCTTGAGACTCGTCATCAAAATCCTTGCATCGTGCACGGCTATCACGCTTGGCCGACCGCTCGACCTTCAGTACCTTCAGGCGCGGCTCGTCTGGTGACGGTGATGGACTC
>JANHOG010000029.1:0-38298 GCA_027627325.1 Phlebia brevispora
CGCCCAGCGCTCATCGCACTCTCAGTCGAAGATGAAACATTGGACGATGAAACATTGTGTGAACAGGACATGAACCATAGTATGGTACTGAATAATGAACAGCACGCTTCTTGTAGCATGTCGGGCCAGGTCATGCAGATAGATGAATAAGGGACACGATCTACTAGTGCAAAGAAGCAATGGAGAAGAAATGGATGTCAATGTAGCAATGACGTATACAAAACCTACAGACACTAAACAAATAACAGAGAGGTGGGAGTCCGAAGGTTTGGTAATGTCATGAAGCAATGGAAATAGCGTGTGTACATGCCTAGCATTTGGGATCCTCACAAGTGTCACGACATGACTGTCGAGATTGAAAATGTAGAGATATGTGGAAGCTGTTCCTCGCAGCAGCCTCGCAAGCACATGATCTCCGAAAGATTGAGATGCGAAGCAGTCATTGAAGGATCGAAGAGCCTGAGTCACAGTGGACATCCGCAAAGCCGTGGCCATGCTTGCTTGACGAGGTCGTGTGTCGCTTCCCGACAGGGGATGGAGATGTGAAAGTGAACGCCGAATATATCCTTTTTCGTTCAGGAGTGTCTAGTACGATACCGTCCGTGCTTGGTGTGGGTATTGGTTCTGTTCGCGACTCTTGTGATGTTTTAGATGGCGAGGGGCCTTCTTGGTGCTGGTGATCGGCCGGTGGAGGCTATATGTATCAATGCACGTTAGGATACAACTGACAAGAAACACGGAAAGACGCGCCATTCGTACGCCGCCTCTGGTAATACAATCATCATCCGAACTGGTTTCGTATGCCTCAGAGATGTCTGCCAATGGTAGCACCGTGAGCTCATAACAACGAGCGTCAACGGCTTCTGGGGATAGACGAGTTACTGCCCGCACAGCTTCCCCCGCCTCGTTGACTTCATCTACGTGAGGAAGTTCTGTCCGTCTGTGAAGGCGGAGAGCCTTCGAAGATTTAGTGTGTCTCGAATTTGTCCCTCGCTGTTTAGCGGACTTCACGGTCGCGAAGACATGTTGTGAGCTCGAGGCTAAGACTTTGCGCTTCTTCGGCGACGAAGGTGTCTCCGCAATAGCGAGTAGCTTGGTCGTCAACACGTCCGTCTTCCGTTTCTTCGACGAGGACGTGAGGATACGGGCGGGAAGACCCGTCACAGGATGCAAATTCTCCTTGTCGGCGGCCGACGAGATTTCGACGAGACGACGCGTTCTTGATAATTTGGAAGAGACAAAAGCCTCCGATTTGGACTGAGGGTGAGACGACGGCTTGTCCCTATAGATTCGGAAGGTGGCCTGGGCGATCACTGTCGACATTGTAATAAAGTGGAGGAGTAGGTAAGTATAGGGTATATTGCGTCTTTATTTTTGCAGTCTAAAAATATCTGTCTTAGTCCAATACACAATGTATGCTCGCAAGACCTGACCGGGCCTGTAGGAGAGTCTTCAAGGCAGTCGCCCTCGTCGACGATGTCATAAAACGCGGTTCGAATTCGTGGCTATTCGCGTATTGAACTCCGAAGCAGCCCCGACTACCCGCGGTGATGGGAAAATCATGTGATCGCGACCATTAAAGTTTCCGAGAGCATCTACACGAACTGGAAAACTAGGAGCTGCGATTCTGACTTGTCAATTGAAGGGTTTCACGATGTACAGGGTAATAAGTGAACATTTCATGCGCTGTTTTCATGAGAAATTTGGGACATTAAACTGAAAGGTCTTGTGGTTTGTTTCGTACTCCGACGACAGACGCTCATCCTCACTCATCAAGCGATTCAGAGCCCACTTCAACCCTCGCCACAACTTCCACCATTACCGCTAACTTTGGCTTGTTCTCCTTACTTTTACTACTGCTTTTTCTCATTATGGCTGGGACCAGAGTCGATAGGTCAAAAAAGCCCTATAGCGTGCGTTCTAATGCATCTCTGGTGGAGCAATCGAACTGACCCCTAGTTCAAGCGACCTGCTCCTCGACGGAGGTCTGAGGGAGAGTGGCTGCATGACAAAGCGCCTGATGCACCCGCATCTCGACCTGTTGCTTCGACAGCTACTCAGCCAGCAACGACCGCAAACTCAAAACTCATTGTCTCAAACCTGCATTATGAAGTAACACCCAAAGACCTTACTGCAAGTCCCCTGGCTCTTTACCTCCTTCCACGATACTCATTCCCCTTCAGGCAATCTTTGGACAAATAGGCACGCTTGTTCGTGAGCCAATGATTAGGGTACGATTATCCGAATGCCCCGCGTCCACATAAGAGAAACCGATGCCGACCCATTTCGATTGCATTGCACACAATTAAGTACGATCGCAGTGGCCGCTCTTCGGGCGTCGCCATTATCACCTACGAAACTCCAGCGGAAGGGAAACGAGCACAGATGGAATACAATGGCAAGCTGTGTAAAGGTGCGTTTGGCAACCCCTAATGTGCCACTGGATTAAACCTCACTCGTTCGCAGGTCAACCGATGACCATCGAATTTCATACCGCTCCGCCGACTCGACCACAAGTACGCAGAAGTACCTCCGCGCCTTCGCTCATCAACAGAATACAGAAGCCGCCGTTGCTCGATCGGCTCAGCCAGAAAAATACGAAGTCAAAAATTGATGCGCAGTCTTCGTCGCTGTAAGTACAGCACATCGATTCTCTGCATGTCTTCTCACCGTTCGATAGATCTGGTGGACTAGGACCTGTTCGAACGAAAGGGCGTGGTGCTAGAGCTCCAAGGGAACCCAAGAAGCCGAAGACAGCTCAGGAACTCGATATGGAGTTGGATGCTTTCATGAAGGATGATGCTAAGCCGGCTACTGCACAGAATCAAACAGAAGACGTGGAGATGACATCGTGAAAGCATATAGGCGTAGTGTGTAGTAGTCATGCTTGACGTCGTTTTATCTTGCTATGTATACTGTGGCTCATCTAGTCTCTTAGAACGATACAGGGACCTTTTACTCTTTTTGATCAAAACTTCTGTCGTTCGGGGTGAATCACGGTGCGAAGACACTGCCAACACACGATAAGGCGCTGGTTGTCGGGCAGAAGCTAGGCTCAGGCGCTCTTCAGGCCATGCATCGCATAGCTTTTTCAGCGAGAAGACGGTGAAGATGGTGAGTGAGAATGGAAGGTGACTATACGCAGATGCACGAAGATTTCAAGTCAACGGACTGATACGCTTTCACACAATATGTCACAACGACGGCTTGAGTGGCTCTGCTACATCGTTCTCTGTGTGTTTCGGTGTACAAAAGTGCTTACGACCTGTGCAGTCGCGCGGCAATGCACAGGATGTTCCGTTCTCAACCCGCCCCCGGTGATCCGAATATTTTTCGCAAAAAGTTGACGCTCGGCTTTGCGCTAACATGTGTTCGAAACGCAATAGTAATGCAGCTAGTCGTGGCGACGATCCTCCCTGCAACCAATGCGCCAAGATTCAGGGCGAGGATGGCAGGATCTCAGATATAAGTGAGCGAAGACTTATTGAAATGTCAGTTGTCTCTGTCTTGCCGCTCCTCCCTTTGACACTATGACGGCGATAGAAGAAAACATCCCATACTGGCAGATGTAGGCTTCTATGCTTATCACCAGCGTAGATGCGTATTCATTGGTGTTCTTGGCAGATTTCTATCCAATTGCCTGCACCTCGCTGGCATAAGTGTGTACATTAATCGCCGCTGAAGTTGCGACTCGTCTTACAACTCCTTAACAGCCATCTATTATTATGACTACCTCTTGACAGCATCGGACGAATATAATATTATGTGGAAAGCTTCCCGCTCGATTGGCTCGTGGTTGTACTTTGCCAACAGGTACTTCTCGTTTTTCGTGGTACGTGGTCACTACGATGCCGTACCATCCGAATCGTGACCCCTGAACCACAATCCTAGAATATCATAGTTCTGTACGGAAGTTTTGGCCGTTTCACGCACGTCAAGGTAAGCAACATAAGCAATGTTTTACCGTATTACCACTCAAGGTACCTTACAGAGGTAACTATATACATCCTCTACATGCGGTCACTGCTGACAAGTACTTCTTTAGCTGTTCCAAGTATACCTTATTCCGGGATGTAGCCCTTATTGTGTCTCAAATAATAGTAGACCGTGAGTCAAGTGATGCGCACTACCTATTTTTTTTTTTTTTCACAAGGGCAGCGTGGCAGTAAATTTGTTCCTGCGTATATATGCTTTATACCACAGAGCCACGCGTGTTGTACTCGGCACGTGGACGCTAGGTATAACACTCTTCGCCATTGGAACCGTCAGTCACAACCATTTCCGCCCGTCTTTACTGTCGGACATCTCATTTCGTCACTATGGCAGTGGGCTTCCGTCAAGACTACGGGTAATGACTCGGGAATGTCGTTGTTCGAAGGTTGTCACGTTGCCATTAACACTTTAGAAGGGTGCGTCCATCATCCTGTTTAATGCAGTATGCCCTCGCTCAATGCCATCTAGGGCTGCTCGTGCGTATTTACCATTTACGGTTCTCGTCTGTCTTAGTGGAGTCCATGAATAGGAACGGCAGTCGCTTGGGAATCCCTATTTGTTTTCGATGTTGCTGTTTTCATTTTGACATTCTGGAAAGAACTCGCAGAAAGGACCCAATCTCTGGTACGGCCTAACAATGTTCTCATTTATGTGGTGCGACAAGGTGAGCACAGTCGCCTCTCATTGAGTCAACGTCCTTCATTGACAACAGTCCAGGTTCGGTGTACTTTGTGTGAGTTGAATAGGACTAGTCCTTGCAACTCTGCTCAGGGCCTGCTAGGGTAATGGCCATCGCTCATCTTGCGAACATTGTCACTTTCTATGTAAGAGTTCTTACAACACTATATTAGCATGTCTGACTGATAACACATTCAGGCGTTGCAGGTATGAAAGAGCACGAACGGACACCATCTGTACCTCCTCTGAACAAACTTATCTTTATAGCCGGAGTTACGGGGTACCCTGTCAACGCTTGCGAGCAAGTGAGTGTTTCAGGAGACAGTACACCCAGAGGCTGATCGCGCAACATGGCTAGCGTATCCGTGATCTTAATATCCCGATTGATGCTTGGGTTACAAAAGACCGCCCAGGGGTACCTATCCGGAACTGGAACAACAGCTGATGCAGGCACCACCACCAGAGGAAAGTCGCACACAGCCATGTTTACAACATTGCCGACCATGTATGAAGTGCAAGAACCAGCTGCATCCGGAGGTGAAACCGGATCTCCGTACAGTCATGAAGAAGCAGGCGGCAGTACGAAATCTCACGCTGAGGTGCGCGCGGTAGATGTGAAGGGCAAAGGCAGGGAAACGAATGATTACTTGCCTCAAGTGTGACCACTACTCAGGGTGGTTCCCGGGGAAATTACGATCCTAAATCTCCTAATCATGCAGCCTTAGACACAACCTGTGGCTTGCATTTCTGGCCCGGTAGACACAATTTTCGACTAGACTGGAGCTTTGTTAGTCTCCGTTGCTGACCATAAACAAGAAAAGAAGACGGTCGTTCTTTTCTCTGTGAATGAAGCTTTGTTAGAGCTTTGTATGTCGTCTGCCTCCTCCCCGAGGGGAAAGCGGGCCGCGCCCCCGACTGATCGTACCGACGCCCGATGCGCGCCTTTTCTGGCTTCGCTCGAACCACGAACTGGTAGCAGCTTTGGGCAGCCTGAGTCCACTACTTGGTCGTTGATTCTTGGTTCAACAGTTTTCACAACCAATTAAGACACCCTTTCTTGATTGCTCTCCATGTCAAGACCGAATCCAGGTCGACCACCAGCTGCATCGTTGTTTCCGCGCCCGAAGCGAGCCATCTCATCCACTGGTATCCGCCCTCAGATTCGGCGAGCCTCCGTATCTGCACTCCCACGCACTGGCGCAATACATACCGTATCTGGTCAACCGAAGGCGCAACGTACTTCCAAGACTTCTCACAGGCTTGTCGAGCTACCGTCGGCGCCGCAGACAAGACCGCTTCCTCCTGACGAAGAGGAACAGTTCCAACATGGTTACGAGACGGACAGAGGCGTGCGCGATGTGAAGAGCGAGGGAGAGCGCATGAGCAAAGAGCAGCGGCGGAAAGCTGGGTTCAAGCGAATCACGGCGTACTGCGTCGCAGAGGGCTTCAAGATGAACATACTGGCAAGTTTCTTGAAAAGAGAACACAATGTTCAACCCAGGATTTTTGATGAAGCTATGCATGTTGTACGTATTGATTTGCATTTTGTGGGGATATTTGGACTGATACGTGTCTAGATGTATCATTTACCGTTACTTCCTGGGTACGGACCTGGATCCAACATTCGCTCATCCGTCCCACCACCTGCGAGCACGCCTACGATAGATTATCCGATACCACAACCATCAGATGCAGAAAATCACCCGGAGGAAGGACTTGCTTACTTCTCAGTACCTTCACGCAGCGCTGAATTGGAAGGTTTCGTGACATCCGGCTCGCCTCACATCGCATCCACTTCTCCACAGGTGGCGTCCAGTCCTCCTCATCCAGAATTCATGAGCGAGACAGAGGCCCATACGCCAATGCCCCCTTCTGAAGGAACTCCCCGTCCTTCTGCGAAACAACTACAACAAGTTGAACCAGACAGCTTTGCTGAAGCAGTCTTCTTCGCGTACGGTGTTGCCGTGTTCTTCGGCCTAGATGAAAATCAAGAACAAAGTATACTAGAAGATATACAAGGCGCGGGTGTGATGCAAAAGGCCCTCAAAGAGGAGCGTTGGGAAATTGAGGAGTGTCACTTTGAAGTATGTCCAACTCATGTACTTCATTATGTATGCACTATACTGATCATACTGACAGTACAACCCATATATTGCATATCCTAGGATCTACAATGACTTCTTCAGTACGTCTCCTCGGTCCGCGTTGCATGTACACCTCACAGTAATACCGAATCTCAGCTTTCAAATATCATTCGGTTCTCTCCACAATCTCAGTTGCTCACGCACTAGCGCAGTCCACGCTGCTTGCACGATATGAAACGCTTGCGCATGCCATCTTGTCATCGGAGGAAACTACGTCCATTCCCACCCACCTCGCGCTCACAGGAAAATTGAAACTGAGCCGCACAGAGGCGCTCAAGATTACCGGAAAGCTCTTCAAACTCAGGCGGGACGTAAACTTGGTGAGCAATGTGCTCGATGTTCCTGAGGTCTTTTGGGAAGAGGGCCAGGCGAGCGTGAGGGCGTTGTATGATGCTGTCAGGGATTACATGGAAATCAGTGAGTGAGATCGTATCTCCGCTCCGTTATCCTGAGTTCAATCGAGCGAATCCACAAGGCATCCGAGTCGGTGTACTGAACGAAAAGCTGGCAGTCGCTGAGGATTTGGTGTGTACAGCACTGTGTCGGGAAATATACTTAGCTCACGCTTCTCCATCTCTAGCTTGGTGCAATACATGATTCGTTGAATGAACACGTCATGGATCGTATAACATGGATAATTATATGGTCAGTTTGCTGATCACACGCAATCGTTACTTGCTAATGTTCATGACACTTAGGTTGATTGTTGTAGCCTGCTTGGTGGAATTTGTAAGCGCAATAACTTCTACTCGCAGGGATTTCCGTCATCCTGACCATCTCATTCCTGTATCCTTAGGGGGAGGTACTGGCCAGGCTAGTGGTACATGCCACGGGCGCCTCTAGGGAGAGTATATCTCTTCCGGATCCTGGGACGATTGCGAATATGACCAGGGAGGAAGCCATATGGACATTACAGCAACTTGTGATGGCTCGCAAGTAGCGACATGGACTGATCGGATTACAGTAACTCACTGTTATTGTAAGCGTCTTAGTTTTATATTTTCGGAGCCTAACAACTGTTCTAGACATCTTCTTGTAATCACACTCTCCCGTTGTATATTAGTGGATAACCATACCATATATCATGGTTATTGCATCGGATAAGACATCCGGTCTTGCTTTTGACTTCGCTCGCACTAGCTTTCAGTCGCAGAATGACGTCATGAACGGCCACCCTGACATTCTGGCAGGTGAGTATTACAAGATCACCCCTACATACCGTGAGGGGTGGTGCGATGTGGGGTGACGCCACGAGTAGTGCGGTCAGGGGCAACACCGCGCAACACCTTTCTTGACCATTCCGTCGACAGTCTGCATATTTATCGCTCAGCTACCGTTCAGCACCATGAGCTCTGGTGCGGGATCTACACCAAAAGTGACGACGAAGTCTGGCGGCAATCCCAGAGTGAGTGTTGTCCGAAGTGTGTGGGTCACACACAGATCTGACGAGGCCGCTACAGACTATGGCCATCGGAATGGCTGTTGTTGCAGCTGCGCTGGGAGGCTTCTACTACACGCAGTTTTATGTTCACAAGAGGGATGACCAAACTTGTATGCGCCTCTGCCACAGGCTTGGCTCTTGCTTTGAATCAATTGAGTCTTACTTCGTCATTTTACTAGATATTCAGCGACAGAACTTACAGCAGGAGGATATGAATGCCAACAAGCGTATCCTTCCTGTTTCACTAGATTCGAAGTCGAAAAAACAAAAACAATCGGAATATATTCCGACCCCTCCCAAATGATGCGTTTGTTACAGTGGACTGCACTTTCGTGATGTTGCTTGCACCGAGTGAAAGTCAGAAAGTAGTTTTCCCCGTAGTTTACCCCGCACGCAAAAACTTTGCAGCAATCATAGGAACTATTATCTTTCTCCCTTAGATCGCTGTCTAGGTAGCATCTATGCTATAATGGCTTCCAATCGGATCGTGGACGATGGTTTCCTCCAAGCGAGGGCGGGACTACCTAATTTGGGTATACAGCGGGATGACGTCACAGAAGGTGCGGTTGTGGTCCCGCCCTGCACATGTTGGAGTTGGACGATCAACTGCAAAAATGCGAATAAATTCAAATTTTGTCCTGTTTGATCCCTTCCACCATCGCCTTTGCATTCCCGAAACTTGCTATTGACGCATCCCATCCATTTTCATCGAACATGAGTACCGGTTCTACAGCTCAGCCGACTCCCAAAGTCGGGGGAAGCCCTCGAGTAAGTCTCAGGCTGATGTCTAGGGCTCCACGTATTGAAACCTCATGCGGCGTAGACAATGCTCATAGGAATGGGCTTTGTCGGTAGTTGCCTGCTCGCGTTCTACTTCGCACAATTCCGAGTACACAAGAATGACAATCAAACGTGTGAGCATTGCCGCACCATTGATAAAGGGTCGGGAGGCTGACGATCGTGTAACATCAAGGGATCGCTCGCCATGGACAACAACCTGGAAACGACAATCCAGCAGTTCCGGGGCAATATCGTCGACGCATTATCAGCGTTGACAAAAACCTTGAGCCAAGTACACGCTCCTCATCCGTGCCGCTGCGCGGCAGTGGCGATAAGAGCGAGAGCGTTCGGGAGACGTTGATGTCTGTTGCACTGGTACGTGGTCTTTGCGCATTGACATGTTGCTTCCGCTGATAAGTGGACGTACTATCATAGGGCAAAGGTACTGATCCTGACCCCTCGGTTCCGGAGAACCCAGGCAATATGCAAGAACCTACCCCGCAAAGGCGCAACAGCTCCGGGTCCCACTACACTAAGGTAGGTTACATGGGTTGTTGTTGTAGGTCGGTGTTTTATATTCTTCTTCCAGGCTGGATACTACGCAGAGTCGTACAAGAAACGGCCGGAGGATCCTAATGCTCCGAAGCAAGGCCGCTCCTAGACACGCAGAGGATTTGAGTCCGATCATCGTCGCTCCTCTCCGGTCGTATGGTCTTTTCTTCCGTTTCGACTTTTGAGCATTTCTCCGCAGTTCAAATAATTTTCCGGTCTGGTGTACGCCTATACTTGATAATATAATTAGTGTTTGATCAAGCTGTACGCTTGTGGGTCAACATGTATCTGTGTTTTTGGCCGCATACTGTTGACCAGAAACTGTGTATTCTTCACGTCCGAACATCGCATGCAGTCCGGGGACGGATAGAAAACGTGTGTCACCGAAGCAGTCAAAGCTCAATCTGGCGATGAGGATGCCAATTTTAGCGCCCGTCTCACTGCCATCGAATATGCATCATCTTTACGCAGGACAACCATATCGGTGACAGCGAACACCTGTTCATACGTGATCTACAATGCATACAATTATAGTGCGGAGAGAATGCAGGCAGCACAACATAGAACAATCTATTCGATCGATATTACATACGACGCAAGTTGAATGAGTTCACGCTCGACGCCGTCAGGAAGGCGCTGCTCAGTAAGCGAAATCTCTATTACGTCGGCAGAATTTTTTTGTCATTATTTACTTGATATAAGAGACTAGAAGATGCTGCTACAGCGTCATAAGATGCAAAAGTGCGACAAAAACTAGGAACGACGCGTTGCCTCGTCAGTACAATCAATCCAAGAAAACACACCTTTCGAGCTTACTTTCCATCTAGGCTCACATGTACGTAGCATAAGACTTAAGCCAGGTTTGCTGTATTTGTTACTGACTGGGGGTGCGATTATGCGGAGAGTACATGTGGGGCCGCGCATACGGGCACGCTGCCCATGACACTGTCCCGAAAAACAAATATTCTTATTGGCTGATCCGCTCGCTTCAATGCAGATTTTGCAAAAGGCCCATGACATATGATAATGCATCCAGAGAGACATCCGGTGGACTTGGCGTGACAACCAGTGCAGAAACTGATCTAGAACGAAACTCCACTGTTGATGCATGAGTTCGTGTGTTCAGCGTTGTGGTATCTTCTGGGTCCGGTGTAACCTGTGCTGGCGATGCAGGTTCACGCGCGATGGGTGCGCTACGTGACATTTGGAGAACTACCAGAACTGTGCGCAATCGGAGGATAACTTTCGAGGATACTGTATACGAGAGACCTCTCGTAGTCACTTCTGAGAGCTTCATATAGCTCTGCCAGATCATGAACGAGGAGAGGTCTTGCAACATGTTGACGGCAGCTTAATCTACGGAACGGTCAGCAACGGGGAGTAATTCTGACTTTCCTGCTTTGTGACGGAGCCGACAGCACTGCAGGCGCTTACTACCGGACTAAGCGTCGCGTGGCAGAGAGGCGTGCGAACGACCTTCCATATGCAATAAAATTTAGGGCGCCTATCACAATGAAGAAGTTTCGCCTAATCTGGCCTAGTAAGTTCAGCGGACCCGACAGCCTCATGTCTGACGATCGGCGACCTGTGCGAATACTGCAATGACTAGACAGGTGAACGGCATGCTACACCCACCAGGCAAAATTTATTCCTTGTGATATTCCCAGAACCCGCCTGAATGTGCTATCGAAGATCAAAGATGATATTTGTGCCAATACCTGCGGATGCATGTCCATCGATGTAAGCTATGCGACGGGCGCGCGGACCGAGTAGATTTGGGCAATAGCCAGATAGGAGGATGGAAGTCTATACAAATGAAACATCACGGCTCAGGAGGAGGATTTAAGTTTGGGGTCTAGAGCTGTGCCCAAGTTACTAGAAATATCGAAGATGCTCTCATCGTGCTCGTAATGACGGTGCGCAGTTACTCTGTACTCGGTAACTCTCATCGTACAGAATCTCGACTGAATTGATGATTGTATAGCGTACGTTATCCCAAACTAGCGGGACGGGCGTGCCGGCCCATACCCACAGGATCATGTCAAGATGGCCCTGCTCTCCTGAGGATGGTTCGGCGCGGGACAGTCGAAATGTAATGCACACGTCCTAAGGGGTACGAAATCGAGAGATGGCCCTTTATCTGACGCTCTGGTTCCTGCGGGTTTGTGGGGCGACTGCTGACCGCCATCTCCTCTCGACAACTCCACACGGGCCGGGCGTTTCAATCAAGTCTGACAGCCGCTGTTCTCGTTAAGTTAGAGACCCGATCGAAATCAGTGAAATTAAATAGGAAATCGTTAGATTTGCTCTTACGGTCGTGCAGGAGCTTACATACTTGTAAACAGCTAGTTCTAAGTTGAGGCGCCTCGCGCAATTTGAGGGCGGCTATATTGCCGCCACTTGGAATAGAGCGGATCACTCAACAGAAAGTGAGTGCTCAAAACGACCCTGGTTGCATTCAGTATGAACTTATCTTACTCCTGCCCGCACCACTGACCCTGAGAACACTAGCTCAGAATGTTGTACCGCATGCATCATGTTTAGAATTTAAGTTCGGCTGACGACTTTGTACGCAGATATCGCCTTCGAGCATGATCATCCTCCGAGGACCATGACATCCCCAGCGTCCCGGATCGTATCATGAGACAACCCCCGGCAAGCGGAAGTTCCGCGCTATGCATAACAGCTGTGGCAGCGTACAACAATACACTCCGTGGCGCTTTCGGCAGGAACGCTTCTCTGCCGCGGTGAAGGGTATGTTCCATTGCTAAATTTCCGTGCTCCGGTGCCCTGCACGGATGTTTGCACCCGAAGTATGACAGCGTATGTCACCGTATGTCAAGAGACATTTACCAGCTTGGGGCCTGCCCTCGCGGACAAGGAGGGCCGTGGTGTAAGTAGCGACCGGCGGACTTCCGCCTTTCCACCTTTC
Organism: Phlebia brevispora; assembly: GCA_027627325.1. Classification (NCBI taxonomy): domain Eukaryota; kingdom Fungi; phylum Basidiomycota; class Agaricomycetes; order Polyporales; family Meruliaceae; genus Phlebicolorata; species Phlebicolorata brevispora. The sequence goes on from JANHOG010000029.1 coordinate 12,521, forward strand.
CACCCTGTCTGACACATCTTGAAGTCAGCTGAGCGCGGCGGTCTTCGAGACGGTCCGGCCAATTTCGTATGGAGAGATCCTTTCTCATGATGTCTGAGAACCATTCTGGGCGTGGGTGTCCAGTTTGTACGCATAGATAGCTGGATTCAGTGGGTATCAGTTTTCGTGGCATGATGGACGCACAACGGCCCCGACGAGCGCTGGTATCATGTCCGGAACAGGGCGATTGGTACAGAAACTCTGTGCGGGTAGAAGATTCAAGAATTCTGAACGAGATAGCTCCACGTCTAGGCACGAATCGCGCGGACGCTAGGTCACGGCTCCGTTCTCCATGTCCGGATGCAGTATTTTTAGCGTAGCGCGGGAGTCTACAGGCTGGATCAAGCTTCCATCCCCGCTTTCTTGCGGAAACTTTCAAGAAGCGACACACGCATGGTGTGTGTGATGTCTGGCCTCCTTCAAGATCACACACTGTTAGGCGAACGCCAGCTAGAAGCATAGAGCAAACTAGACCCGACCGGTCAGCGTAGCAAGCATCCAAGGCCTATCACGGTGTCGATCATGAGAGATATTAACGAAATACGGGTATTCTGAGACATACAACTACAACCTCTAGAGGAAACTCGGAGGTAGGTGCATAGCACATAAAAAAACATCAGATTATACGTAGGAAGGGCGTGTGTAATGCGATGTCGTACAAGTTCGTCCAATCAAAAGAGAAGCCAAAAAAACACCAGTGAGAGCTTACAACAACACACATCCTCGTAATAGCCACTGAGGACTTCACACCTTTTCCTCTTTCGAAGGAGTGAAAGAACCAGAGCCCTTCTCGTCGGTGAGCTCGTCGTGGCGAATTTCCGTCGCCACAGTGCCGATCGCGTTCTTGACGTCGTCGCCGTCAAACACCGCGGCAGTCTCCTCAAGAGAGAGACCCATCGTTTCAACGATGAAGATGTAGAGGAAGACCAACTCGAACAGGAGCCAGCAGCAATAAACAATCTGGCGAGAATATTGAGTGAAGTGAGCAATGATTAAGCGCGGTACAATACATACGTAGTACTTCCAGTTGATGTGGTCCATCGCAATGGGGTTGACATACTGGTTAAAGATAAGGGCCAGTGAAATGACGAAGTTGAAGATATTGAAACCCTTTGCACGAAGACTGTACGGAAGAATCTCGACAGTGTACATAACAATCAGTGGCGTAAAGGCAAGACTGTGAACGATAGTGAGTACAAGACGGACACGTGAGACGCGAGAGGCTTACTCGTAAGAGGCGTAGAACAGGAAGATAAAGGCAATGACGGCATGTGCAGCCTGTGTACTTCCCGAGATCCTGTAGCGGGCAGTACAGATTGTTTGCATGGTGAAGAACAGCAGCATTCCGGAGGCTGATGTCAGGAACAGGAAACGACGGCCGAGACGTTCGCAGGCGAATGAAGCCCCTACTGCCCAGCACAAGTTCCAAATGGCCAGAATACTGAGCGAGAAATTAGCTCCGTAACAATATACCTACAGAGAAAACTTACGCAGTGATAAGAAGCTGGATTGTAGTATTGGTAATGCCGATGGTCTTGAAGACATCGTTCAGGTAGTACGAAACAAGACCGTTACCCGACCATTGGGAGAAGAAGGCAATGGCAATGATAATAACCATACGCCTCCTGTTACCCTTGCTCTTGTACAACGATGTCCAGCCGATGTTAGCGGCGACTAGTACATATTATAACGCGTCAGACACTTTTCAGTGCACGCAGCCTGCGACTTACTTGTACGATCGAGTTCAATACCGGCCCTGATTTCGTTGAACTCGAAAAGGACCAGAGGATCAGTCTCATCGCCATCCGCGTGGTAGTATGCAAGAGTTTTCAACGCAGCAGTCTCCCTGCCCTTAGACACCAGCCACCTCGGTGACTCGGGTGCCCAGAGCACAAGGAAGAATTGGAAGACGGAGGGAAGACCCTGGAGGATGGAAGGAATACGCCATGCCCAAGTGTTGTTGATGAACTCGGTACCAAATGTGGTCCAAGAAGCACTGCCACGCCTGTCAAAGAGCTGCCTAAAGGAGACTCGCTGGCGTCCACTCACACAATGTTACCGGAATACCAAAGGGAGTTGTACAGGGCAGTCAATTGTGCACGGTATAAGGGGTATGACAGCTCCGTGACTAACATCGGCGCCGCATTTGCGGCGAAAGTCACACCGAAGCCGATAAGGAAACTATTCATCCTATATTTAGAATATATTGACGACACTTGGCCAAAGGGACTTACCGTGCAGCAATGAACATGTTGATGTTTTGAGCTGCTGATTGAATCGCTACCGCACACAACATGATGGTCGCACCGATCCAAATAGTGATACGACGGCCAATGCCATCGGACAGGTACGGTGCGAAGGGATATGCTGCCAAAGAGCCAATGTTCTGGCGTACGACGTTAGACAAGTGCCATGTTGATAAATTGTGCTGCTCGCCTGGATAGCGTTCAACAGACCGAGCTTACCACCGTGGGGGTTGCCGAAGTATGAGTTCCAGAGTGTAAGCGATTGGAACGAATTCATTAAAGAACCATCGTAGCCGTTCGTGGACGATGTAATAAGACTGATCGACGAAATTTCATGAGACTCCGTACCAGTGTGATCACAGTTGTACTCACAGCAATACAATCCATGCGTGAAGGGTGATGAGACGTCTGTTGTTATACCACGTCCGGTTGGGGTTGACGAATTGGAGGTAGCCTTCAGCGGCGGCCCCGCCTGCGACTGCGCCAGCACCCATTAAAGACGATGGCGGATACGAAAGAGAGCTATGATGGGATGAACTTCAGGAAGTTGAAGGGACCTGGAAGAAGCACGCCGCATCTTTATACTCACATGAGCTGATGCTATTGCATGCGAACATGACGCGCCAGAGAGGCAAGGTTTCTCCAACAATTCCCCATGTGCATCATTTCCCCGCACATTCCCCAGACTTCCCCGGATCCTATTGGTCCGCGAAGCCCAATCTGGGGTAGTCTGGAGGGCGTATACGGCTGTTGACAGGCACGCCAAGCTGCTCCCATCTTTCGAATGGAATTTAGAACATATCAAGAATACCTGACAGACTCCGGTCATGTCTGTTGGATTTCTTCCGTTTCAGCATTCATACTTGTCGGCCAGTCTAAAAGTCACTTACAGTCTTCTCTGGCACCGACCAGCGATGGCTTCGGCAAGTCTAACAACTTTCCGCTCCGGGACATGCATCGTATGAGACAAGTCCCGCTACCACTGGACACGGTCCACGGGCAACGGCAACCCATGGTCTCGGCATCTGCTCCCTGGTGATCCTGCGAGAAAGATTGAGACTAGGCGGGGAGTAGTCACCTGAGCCGTGCGTTCACGAATTCAGTAACCGATAGTGATCGGCCACGTGAACCCCAGTCCGTTGGAGGCGCCTTGATTCCCTCACCGGGTCTACACAGAGCGATTGTTCATTTCGGTTCTCATGTCCATAATGTTCACACAACCCAGTAACTTGGAGAGGTTGGAACGGCCAGAATGTTGAGCATGAGTGACTGAGGCAGCGAGAAGTCGCGTGAAGAGGCGCGCGTCGCGCGCTCACACCCCATCACGCGCGCCTCTGGTTAGCACACTCCCGCCTTGGCCTCGAGCGAGCACTCCGGGACCAACTTAATTATCATCTCCCATCGCAAATTGTAGATATGGAGATTGGTAGTCGTGGAATAATCGCGAGGTTTTTCCACACTTTCCAATCCGCTGATTTGTGGCGTAGCTCAAGGAGGGATTCAAGCCCGCCGTCAGGGCGTCGCAGACCGCTTTTCCCCGCATAGATGGAAGTGAAACCATCAAGCTACTTCTTGATGGGGCAGTTCAGTCATATTCTATCCGCATGGCCATGGTTCCTGCCATCCAGCTCGATTTGGAGTCTGGCTGGAATGAAGCAATATCATCGACGCATTATTCTGCATACCCAATTGGGCAGAACAGCCATGCGATACCGCCGCACAGACGCCCGTTGAGTGATGGCGGCCCAATGATGAACGCCGAGGCTGGTCTCAGTACTATCATCCTGCCTCCGACGTCTCCTCAATGCGAGACGTACTGTATGGCATGCAATGTATAACATTTAACTATTAGCGGTGGTGCCTTGAATGTATTCGGCCTCTCCAAGTTCATGGGACATTCCCTCGGGAAATTCCCCTGCGCCTTGATCAAGGGGCAATGCGAGATATAGTACAGGCTCAACTGCCATACCAGACAGGCTCAGGCGAGGCTGACCTCGCGATATGGCGAGTGTTGTAGACCAATGCTACGTCTTATAGACGAAAACAGAATATCCGGGCTCAGCCTATAGGGTCTCCTCATGAAACGAGGGCGCAAGACCTTCCCGACCGAGACAGACTACCGGCGGTACTTCGAGCCATGTTCTCCTTCCTTGCAATGCGGGCATTCTGTGCGGGGAGCGGGTCGTCTGGGGTAAAGGCTAGATGAGGTTTTCCCGCAGGTGATATATGATAAACTGAAGAGCAGCGGTATCTGGTGCGCCTAGTGCCTTTTTCTAGACCAGACCCCCGCATCGCGCGCCTCCGTCCCTATCCCCCCATCCTGTGCCCAGCTGGGGATCATTGAGGCTAGTTCCATGCTCGCAGTATTTGCGGCCTACGTCAGAATTTGCATGCTTTGAATATACCCGTAAGGCTATGTTCCTCGACGAACAGCCTTAGTCCGCTCACTACTGCACCCGAAAGTGCCAGCACGGTTCCAGACGATCTACAGCAGCCCTTGCCTCCAAGAACGTGCATGATCGTTGTGCGCATCCGAAAGCTTTCATTCCAATTCGCTTATGTTCATCCGATTCGGCCCTCTGTCTCCTTTTCATTTGAGAAACACGGGTATCCTCGTTAATTATGTAACATAGTACAAGAAAACTTGACCTAATCTGCGAACTTCAAGGAGCGGGACGTAGTGGTGATCAATATGTGAGACGGTAAGCTATCTATAAGCTCGTATCGTAAGGGTCCAACTGAAAGCGCGGCAAGAAAGCGATCAGAGCTGAAGGTCGTCCAAGGGTATGGCTGGTTTTACATGTGGGCGCCGGTGAGGGAGTGTTGTTACAATGTGTGTACAGGTCGGAATAAATAGAAAGGAACGGCGAGGGCGTGCAACGAGGCATAAATACGGTCGTGGTCGGTCGAAGGGTTTCAACCAATCACCGTCATAAGACCTGGGATACCCTTGGCTTTCTCTAGCGCGACTGGTTGTTGTGCATCAGGTAGGTTCGAACGAGCAGCACTAGCAGAGTAGCGTATCTAGACTCAAATTGTAACTCTCAAATGAGCATGGACTGAAGATACATGGCTCACATCAACTTTGTATACGCCGTCCCTTCGAGGGCTATGTACAGTACAAGCCCAACTACTGAAGGTTAGTTCGCTGCGCAACGTCTTCAAAGGCTGGTACACTCACTGCTCTTCCACAAGCACTGTAGCACCAATGGCTTGTGCTTCTTCCAGCAGCCCGACCCGCATCATCCGCAATAACTTCTTCAAGTCTACACCGTCCTTGCATAGAAAGCGCTGCTCTTCCACAAGCGGTACCTTCCGGGCAGACGTGACCCCTTCTCCTGCGAGACTTGGCTGCGTGCATGGTTCACCTGACGAGGATACGATAGGATACTCTCTCCCTTGATCCTTGTGCCGGGATCGTCGCAATTTGACTATGACGTTGGCAACGTCCGGCAAACGCAAGGGGAGGCCTCTTGAGGGAGCTCGTGGTGAACCTTGAGGCAGCAGCGGTGAAGGAGGGGGGGAATTGAAGCTCTGAAGCATGACAATTATCGTGGAATGAGTCAAAGAATGGGCGGTCGCAGGAGCGTGTCTTCCACGTCTTTTCTCCACTCCAGAAGCGGGACCATGCCGTTTCAGGTAAGGCGCGCATCAAACTGAGATCGCACCGACGCAGTTCCCTAGCTCGCCGTCCACGATTTCGCAGTCGAGAGCCTCCATTTTCTGTGAAGAGAGAGAGTGTAAGGCCTACGCGATCACAGACTTAGAGAGTAAGCGACAACTCGGGCAGCATCTTTGGAATTTCGGAGATCTCTATGGCGCTTTGAGTTTCACGAGGTCCACTGGGCGTCTCGTATTGAGACAACCCAAGAATGGCATGTATAGTATTCCATCTTCCTCGTTCAACGTGACCGCAGCATGAGTATACACAGTACTAGTATATCGTGACTAGGTCTGGGCTCCTGCATCAAATCCTGTCCATTCCTCATATTCCTCCTGCTTCGTGCTTTTCTTCCGCTTCGCTGGGGCCACGTCCGAAACCGCCACACTTTTAGGTAAACCGACCATGGTCTCATGATCTATTGAGACATGTCAGCGCACATGTCACTATCAATGGAATTGATATCGCGTACTCTCTCCCGCAATGATGTTGTCCACGATAGGCTTACTGCCAGAGGTGATGTATCGAGTCGAGACACCTCGGGCGATTAATGGTTGGGCGAGTAGCACCCTCAGTTCCTCCTTCAAGGCATTTGTCTTCGCAGCAAGGTTCTTCGTCTGCCTCTTAGAAGGAACACCGCGCCGGTCTTCGTCGTCGGAGCTATAACGAGTGACTCGTTGGTGAGTAGATCGCTTCAGGAAAATTTACTATTCACCTGGGTGCTAGATCAGAATCAAGCTCTATCTCCATTGATTCCGCAGCCTGTCGAAGCCAATTGTTTTCATGATTCTGCTTCTTTATCTTGTGCTGCGTGGAATCGATCTGGCGAGCCAGCTGAATACGGGCCTTGAGTTTATCGAGTAGATACAGTTCGACGGACATCTCGGGAATGTCCTCTTGCTCTGTGCGCCAGTTAAGATGTAGGGTGAGGACAGAAATGGAAGAGGAGCGAGTACGTGTGACTTACGTCTCCCTAAACTGCCCAATAGTGCCTTGACAATCCTTCTTTCGTCAGGTGCACACATCAGCAGACTGAATCCACTTCTCATCGCGCGCGCCGTCCTGCCATTGCGATGGACGTACACATCAGCTGAACGAGGTATCTGATAGTGTATGACATGATCAACGGAAGGTATATCGAGTCCTCGAGCTGCTATATCTGTTGCAAGGAGAATGGCGTTCGGGACTGATTTGAATCTATATGCAGGGTTGGTGAATACGTCGGTATTGGCGGACAGGCTAGTTGGTACTCACCTATCTAGATTCTTCAGACGCTGTCTCTGTTCCAATTGCGAATGCAGTGGGAAGGCCTTCAAGCCTAGTAGCTCCAGTAATGGCACTAGACGACGAATTCCGTCGATGGATGACAGGAAGACCAGAGATCGTCCGGGATAACGAAGTAAAAAGTAGTACAGGTAGGCATCCTGCGCGATGATATTAGAAATATAAAGCACCACGCACGCTCAACGTACCTTGTCCCCCGACAGACATCCGATCTGACTTTCTGTAAGTGTAGACACTACACCACCTTCCGGACTGAGGTCAACGATCTCAGGCTCGGCGTCCCGGAAGTCCAGGCGCAAGAGCAAGTCGTCTAACACGTTACGTCAGGAAAACCTTACAGTATTCAATAAGTGCATACCTAAAGTTGAGGCAGCTTTACTCTTTCTGCGCGTTTGTGGCCGGGACCTCTTCCGAAGATTACGTTGGAGATCCTTGCTCAAGGTTGCGGAGTATACGAAAGTTTGCAAGTTATCTGCTGGATCTTCTGTGTTTTCTTCAAGGGGACTTTCCACTGTCTCGGAATGAGAGTCTGGCTCAATTTCATCCTCTCTGGATTGGAGGTCAATACACGCTCTCTGGTATACCATGCGGTGCTTACTTTGCCTGACGCAATGTCAAACGCAAAATATTCTCGAGCTCTGCAAAATGACCTGTCTCGATCATTCGATCAGCTTCATCGAGCACAAGAAACCTCAGCTGCTTGATTTGGGAAGCCAGCGTATCGTCCTACAGGGAAGGGAGATTGTCAGCAGCCGTACAACGATTGCAAGGGAAGAAACTTGCACTACCTCCTGCAAGATGTCCCACAGACGGCCTGGTGTAGCCACTAGAACATCTATCCCACGGCTTAAGATTCGACGCTGCTTCTGAGCGGACATGCCACCCACGATTGCCGCCACGCTCACTGGTGGCGGTCTTCTTGACCTGGGGGGAACAGATGTCCCAGCACGGGCAATCGTGTTAGACTTTCCCTTCCCCTTGCGCAATTTCTTCCAGTCACTGTCTTCCTTCGGGTCCTGCGCTTTAAGCACGTCTGTGCTCTCGACGTCTTCCTGCTTGACAGCGACGGTGAGCGCATCCATGAAGTTGAGGCATGTATTCAGGTGCGATGAGACTTGGAAAGCCAACTCTCGAGTAGGAGCCAAGATTAATGCGCGGACTGGTCGCCGAGTCTGAGGTTCGCGAAGCTTTTTGGAAGCAGAAACCTCGTTCAATAGACAGTTCAGTATTGGAAGGCCATATGCGAGCGTTTTTCCTGACCCCTAAAAGGCCGTCAGTGAGAAATCACGTACTTATGCAAGATACTTACGGTTTCAGCGACGCCTACAACGTCCTTTCCTTTACTCGCAGCAGGAAGTGCCCTGGACTGTATGGGAGTGGGTGTAGTAAATCCTTGAGAGTGCAAGGAACGCAAAAGTCGGGAGTGCAGAGAAAACCCGTGCCAGTTTGGTAGTAGTGATTTCGCTTTCGTGCATGTCAGTTCGCCAGTACGAAAAGACACCGTTGACAACTCACAATCAAACCCGTCCTCGACATCTTCCTCAGTCTCACTCTCCGACACAGTGGATGGCCCATGTAAACTGTCTTTCGCTGCACCTCTACCATGAGGTGCATTTTCTACCACCTGCACGGAATTGAGATTCGCAAGACCCGCAGCTGCGAAATGCGTGCATACGTTGAACTTTGCAACCTTTCCAGCCTCAGTCTCTTCATACACAACCTCAACTCCATCTACCTCCTCTAACTCCATGACTCCTTCCAGGGCGGTATGCAGTCCAGCTTCTTGCTTGTGCGACACAACTTTCCATGGCAGGTCGTCTACGGAGAGGTGCTCGGTCTTCGCTTTCTTCCTTGGCGCTGCACTTGACGAGCTAGTTTTTCGTTTGGCTGTCTTACCCATAGATAGTGGCATTTAAATATTTGAGACAATCAACCACAATTGAGATATAGAGAATGAGCGGAAGAGATTGAGCAAATCTCTTCAAGAGTAGTGAGCAAATCAATTTGGCTCGCGTCTCGCCGGCGCTTTCTCGGCAGCATAGGGCGGCACGTCCCAATTCGGCGTGTTGCGCATATTGCGGGGTTTGGTCAACTTGAATTCATGCACCTTTCACTCTTCAATCTCAAACTATGCTACGAATATGCCGTGCAGAGGACGGCCAAGTGTTCGAGGTATGTGCTTGATTTTCTCCTGAAGAGTACATTCACTCAACTGCGCAAAGGTCAATACCTCTCTTTGGGATATAGAGAGGTACGCTGTTGCATCCACGTTGTAGGGCACGCCTCACACAATCGTCGTCTGCCAGGACTGGAAGTTTGGAGCACTTTCTACAACAGCAGACAGGGGTAGATGTGGATGCAATATTGGCGTATTTGCCAGACGGTCGGAGATTGCAGAATGAGAACATTCGTGACCTTGCAGGAGTAGAGGACCAGGTGCGAGCCAATGCAACCTTTGTGACTTTCCGACTTATATGCTGCCAGACAATCTACGTCTTCAATAAGATCTACCTGGATCTCGACTTGGATATAGTACTGCGGCGCCTTCGCATTGAAGCACCATTACAGCCGCCTGTGGAGGGTACGCCTGAATTATGCTCGGTAATCACATTTTAACATAACCGCTTGCAGAAAGTATAGCAGCAACGCCACCATTCCGCCCCTCCATTCTTGCATCTTCATACCTGCGGACAGCACATATGCACGAAGAAGAGATCAACCGTCTTGTAACTGCATTACGTTACCAACATGAGGCTCTCCGCATTGCATCCAGTGTCCTCGATCTGCACGTCCTCGCTCTTCAAGATACGTTCGACACCGTTGTTGCGAACGCTCAACATGAACTGGAGAATCAGGCAGCGCTGCTAGCAGGTGTGGATGCTGATCTTCAGATTGTGAGTCGGGTTCGTGTCCATAGGGAGTTCGTCAGTCCCAATGTACGGAAAGCTATGGACCTTGGGGATCCAGGGAGAACTTTGGCAGACTATATTAGTCAAACCAAGATGAGACAGGTTGCAGATACCTGTGCGCGGACGAATGGTATGTGCCACTCATAAAATGTCGTACTGCAATATCTAATTCCAACACAAGTTGAGCTGCAGGAGCGTGTTCATCAGGCGCAAGAAATTATGACACGACTGCGCGACGGCACAGATTCTGTTCGTGCTACTGTTTCGGATATGCCGTAAGTTACCCTTTCTCGTGCCGATGGCTCATATAACTGAAGCTTCTCAGCTTATTGGAGGAGGCAGACCTATCTGCTCGTCGTTCTGGCGATATGGCTAAGAAGCTCACAGACCTAGCTACATCATTAGACAGTGAGTTGGCTCATTTCTTGCGCTCTTTTCTCTTTGTAACATGTGTCAGAGCCTCCAGCCCCCGTGGACAAGATTTTGCAAGGTAAGTATTTCCTCTTTACATCTGTGCCTGAGTAGTGTGATGACCCAGGTTCAAAGAAATACGCCAGATAGACTCGTCTTTACGGACCGAGCTCGAGCGGATGGCACACAGGAAGGTATAGTCAAAGTCTCATTCACGGTATACATTTTACTCAGTAAGTAATGTCAGAATCTATATACGGAACGCTTTATAGTTGCACTACGCCAAACGAGTCTTCTCAATAACTATCTGGTACAACTACCTCCCACTCTTTCTTCGCTACAAGCATCTTTTCGATCCAAGGGTGGTTTCTCGCATATCCAACGCCTACACAATATGTTATACGCTTATGGTGCAACAGTCGTTGAAATTGTTCGACGGAAGGAATTCGGTATGCTAACCGGTCTTCATGATGTATCGACAAAAGGCTGACGTTGTGTTCAGCACAATTCTTCTATCAACGTGCCCAAAGCATATTGGAAGTTATGGCAAAATTATCGTATGTAAAAAGTCTTTTGACATATAAGCAGACTCACCTTGACATCGCTGCTACCAGAACAAACGAACAGAAACGTCGGCAGGTGTACAGAGGCGATGTACTTGGGCAGCTACCATTCACCATTAAAGGAGTGGACGATCCAGTTCCCACCATTGACTTCTCGCCGAGCGGTTCCACCGATTCTCTGTACGACCTGCAACGCTCCGACATTGAAGGTATGTGTAGTCGTGCCTGTCTGTTATCCTTGTTTATTGACTCTCGCAAGACCTCATGCACACGCTCGAGGAATTGGAGCAATTCGCACATGAGTGGCAAAGTGCAGCCATCCTCCATTCGATTCAGGAAGTGCGCTCGAACTTGGAGAAGCTCATCGGCAAGATGAACAGTTTGGAGCCGGCGTTTGATCGCATAGCGGAACGCTCATGTCAGTGTGGTCGTTGGTATACTTGCTTTCTTTGTATCACTTACGCGAAGAGTAGTGTTGTCCTCATCCCGGTTCTTGGAGAACAGGAGGAGAAGTATGTTATTCTGTGGTTCTACTGCTGGACATTGCTGAGAAGTTATCTCACAGGTACTGAAGCCGACGATCGAGCCTTCGCGGAACTAGAGGATCAACTTCTCCGAGCCCAGCACACTATTTCAGAGAATGGGGCTCAATTCGATGTGGAGCGTCGTCACCTACAAGATGAGCTGGCGCACACGAGACAACAGCTCGAAGACTCCGATGCACAGCGTAACCAGCTCGAACGAGACTTACACGCAGTTCAAGCCCAGCTCCACAGCGAGATCACATCAAGAAGGATTCAGGAGCAACGTAATGCAGAGCTTGCCGAGGAGGCCGGCCAGCAGCGGCGGAACCTTGCCGATGCACTGGCGGATGCTACGTCAAAGACGAAGGACGTCGAAATGCTTCGACAGGAGCTTGTGCAAGTGCGTACGGAGTTCGAAGACGTCAAGTCTTTGGAGCAGCGCAATGCGGACAAGATGAACGCTCTTCTGGAGGAGCAGGCCAACGCACTTCGTCGTTTGGAGGAGGCTCGTTCCCGTGGGGAGGACCTCGAATCTCAAATTCAGGAAGCCAGGTTGGAGAGCGATGAGGTTAAGCGAGCGTTGGCCGAGGCGGGGAAGGAGAAAGACCGGTTGCTGCGTGCCCAGGCGTCAGAACACGATCGGCGAATGCGTGATCAAAAGGTGGAGGCCGATGGCGACCGAGCGGTCTTGGAACGTCAGTACCAAGAGCTCAAGGCGGCCCTAGATGATGCGCAGCGTCAATTGAAGGACACGCGAGCCCAGGCCGACATGAACAGCTCGGATGCAGTCGGGCTACGGGAGGAGCTCCAGCGTGTGGAACACGAACTTCGGGAAGCCCGGCACATGGAAAAGGTACTGAGGGAAGACCTTCGCGCCGGAAGAGCGTCGCAGTCTAACTTCGACCAGCGAATGGAGAATTGCTCCCGACTGGTGGCCCAAATTCTTGACGTTGCTCTCGCGTTCCGCGAATCTCATGTCAAAGCATGGAGGGCTATAGAAGCCATGACATCACATCCCTCTGCTTCGAAGGCTCCTGCAGGTATGTGCATTGCTGGCATATGACGTTGCTTTTGGTGTGCTAATACCGGGATTTAGTAAACCACCTGGACGAGCCATCCCCTATCGACCCTTCGGACCCAGCTGCCGCTCTCGAAGCGCTACGGGCTTTCGACCACGATCAGTTTTTGGAAGCCGTGAATAAAGTCGGTCAGACCATTCGCAAGTGGCAAAAACAGTGCAAAGAGTACCGGGAGAAGGCGAAGGGTAAAATTTCGTTCAGGAATTTTGCGAAAGGGGACCTGGCGCTCTTTCTGCCTACGCGTAATTCTGTGACGAAACCGTGGGCTGCGTTTAACGGTGAGTTTCCAAAACCGTTCGCCCAACCGAACCTAATATTGATAGCCGAGGTTTCTCCCCACCCAGTTTCATTCCCTCACTACTTCCTGAAGGCTACAGGACATCTTGCAGAGCAGTTGAAGACACGTGAATGGATCGTCGCTCGCATCACTTCCATTACGGAAGGTGTGGTCGATTACAGGGTGAGCAAAGCTCTCCGTTGGTTAATGACCGTTACTGAATCGGTGACTTCGCTGAACAGGATCCAAACACGAACCCATACGCTTTAGGGGACGGAGTCAAGTATTACATGCTAGAAGTCGAAGATTGGACTCAGTCATCCCATGCGTCCAAGCGACGTTCTGCCAAGAAGACCTCCACATCGCCGAATCCGCCTGAACCTCCCACATCGCCGGCCACACCGGAACCTACCCCAGGACCTCCAGATCCCGATCCTGAAGTTGAAGAGCCGTTCCCTTCTCGAAGCCCCACAACTCAGCTATTGAATTCTCGAGGTCGCGGTAATTCTTTCACCGCCGCCGGCCCTTCTTCATTATCCCGTCTACTGGCACAAGCGCCAGCTGACAATGCCCCGGAGGCTGCCCAATTATTGAGATCCCCGACGCCGCTTGATGTTTCCCCTCCTGTTCCGCCATCACCGATCCAGGCGGCGTCCCCAACTCAAGGTGCACCTTCTTCGCTACCGAGACCTGGTTCACGCGCGTCGCGGGTCTCAACCTCCTCCCGTTTCTCTACTAGTCGAATACCCTTTGCGGGCGCAGCGGGCAACACAAAAGCGGTTGCGACAACAGCTGTTGCTGCCGAGCAGGGTGTATCCGCGTCTCCTTCTTCCGGAACTTCAGGAGCTAGCCCAAACTCCGTCACCATGAGTATCTCGCCTCAAGTCTCGCCAACTGAAGGTATGACCAGCCTGCTCCCACAGCATCGTCGCAGAGCGACATCATATCAACCTGCTCGCAATTCCCCTCTGGCTGTCTCATTAGGGTTACCATCCACATCGCCACCTGCTGTAACGCTTGCGAATGGAGTAGACGGTGCAGTCAACAGCGGCTCGGCTAGGAACCGACTAGTTAGTCTCGCAAGTAATTGGGGCGTGCCCTTCGGACGTAAAAAGNNGAATGACTCTTACGCTGGAGAACAACCACCATCAGGCACGGAAAGCAGGACTACCGTGTCTCAAGAGCATACTGCACAGTCAGAAGCGTAGAGTAAGCTGGTAAATTATTGCTGAGACTTGGATAATCGTATAACTGTCGGAATATTGATGCGCGATTTCTCCGTAGCACCATGTAATTTAGCGGCGCATTTATGTTTAGAATTCTCTGGTGTGCACTCGTGCAGACGTCGAGGGCCCCAAGATTCCGCAGGTTGACCGTCGTCTTCCTATACTGAACGAGATTTTGTGAAGCGGTTGTCATTCACCTGCTCTTACCAGACATGCGATAGTTTCCTGCATACGATATGAATCGAGAATGACGTTCTATAGGAGCCTGTCATAGCCTTGGCACCGTTGGTTTGGCTCCCATACGGTGCCACAGGGACGGCAGTCGATTTCTCCGACCTATGCCTAGGCCGGTGTACGAATCAGGTCACAACAGGAGATAGATCTTGGTGTCGGACCTTAGCCATGCTATTCGCAGCTTGTTGTATGTTGTATAAGGTGGAAGAAATAATTCTGGGATCTCTCAGAGGCCGTATTGATAACATCTTTTGCTTTCACGTTGGTATTTTGGATCATTTTCGTTCTTAGTTTCTGGGCGTCAAAGTTGTGTAACATAGTTCGTCGGATATCAATTTCATATTCCAAGCGCCCGTCCGAAGGAGCTAGCGACGCATCAAAGTGGACGCTCGAGGCGGAAAGGGCGGGCCTCTCAAACCGTCTGAGGCCGTTAGATTGCAATTCTAGCCAAATCGGCCTAGAAAAATAATCACGCACAAAGTGCACACTGCATCATCATTATCGTATCCTTCGACCGTTTTCGGAGTTGTAATGCTCACAATTTGCAGATCTCTGACAGGAACGGCCCCCCGTGAATACGAGATGCACACAAAAAGGAGAAGCTCACGAGTGTTTTTATGAAATTGCTGCTCACGGCCGAATATGGTGTCGGTGGTAATGCTGGTGGACTGAACACAGTGGATTGACGATCTGCACGGCACCTTATTCCATGCAATCGCTTTCAGGCGGACGTAGATTGTCGAGCTGCCCATCCGACACGCAATCAGTGCCAGGTACCCTCGTGTCCCCCCAGAAGCATGGTTTTTTGGTTGACAGCGAAGTTACGAAGCTTCTGCCTGCGTCGACAATGTCGAAATGGCACTAGGACGTGGTTCGCGGTTGCACCATGCTTCCTTCCGGTTTGATGGTGAGTACGCTCTCCCGTCATCCACTCATACGTTGTCAGTGACTCCAGGCTTCCCCAGATGGGTCCGCTCTGAACCAATAGGGTCCGGGGAAGGGCCTGGGGTGTTGTGCGGGGAAATGATCACATGGGGAATTATTGGAGAAACTCTCGCTGGCCTCCCGCCTGGACCCAGCGCCTCGCGCGCGCATGCAATTCCCATCCTACCTATGCGTGGCGGCCCAATTTATCTTGCATGAGCCTAGGTGAGTATAAAGACAGTGTACGCTTTCGGTTGTCTCCTTCCTTCAACTCGCTGAAGTCTCTCACTGTACATCACTTACTTACGTCCTCCATAGTCAACCATGGCAGCTGGCGCGGTGGCTGGCGGTCACAGCTCGGAGGGATACCTTCAGTTCATTGATCCAAATCGTAAATGGTACAATAATAAGCGTCTTATTTACTTACACTGCTGGATTGCACTCCTGTGAGCTTCCCGCAACTTATGGTTCTTGTGCAGATTTGCTAACGTACATATTCACCGACGATACTAGCCTCATCACGTCTTCAACGAACGGTTATGATGGCTCTCTCATGAATTCATTTCAGTCGCTCAAGCTTTGGAACGACTATTTCGGTCATCCTCACGGTGGTATGCTCGGGCTGCTCAACGCCATCCAGGTGTGTATCTTTTGGCTATGGAATGCGGTTTGCCTCTGACGTTGTTGGCCAGAATATCGGGTGTCTGGCTGCCTACCCGTTCGCACCGTACCTTTCTGATGGTCTCGGACGAAGGCTTACCATTTGGATTGGCGCAACTATCATGCTAGGTGCTGTGGGTCTGCAGGGTGGCGCTCGCAATCTTAATATGTTCATCGCTGCCCGGTAAATCCACCGTCTCAACATACGTCCGAAGCGTACCTGACAATTCTTCCACCTCAGCTTCCTAATCGGCTTCGGTGTTACATTTGCTGCTAATGCGGCCCCCATGCTTGTTACAGAGATATCTTATCCTCTTTATCGTTCGCAGTTGACTGCGCTCTACAACTCGCTGTGGTATTCTGGTAATATTGTGTGCGTGCATTTCAGTGCATTTGTAATTTATTTTATTTGATATTCACTAACTGGTGTGTACAGAGCGTCATGGACAACTTTCGGTACCGAATTCATAAACAATACCTGGTCCTGGCGTATCCCTTCCCTCCTTCAGGGCCTCCCCTCTGTCTTCCAGTTCTTCCTCGTCCTATGGGGTCCTGAGTCGCCCAGATGGCTAATGCATAAGGGAAAGGAAACTGAAGCATTGAAGACTCTGGCTTACTATCACGCGGATGGCGACGACACCGATCCCTTGGTTCTTTTCGAGTTCAACGAGATCAAGGCCGGTATTGAGCTAGACCGTCAAGGCAAGCATCATTCAACCATCTCTCATATCCTTGCTGACGTGCTACGCAGTTGCTGCGAACGTCGGTTGGTCGGCGTTGTGGTCAACGAGAGGTAACAGGAAGCGTATGATGCTCATCATCGCTATCGCCTTCTTCTCACAATGGTCCGGCAACGGTCTTGTTTCCTACTATCTGAATGCCGTATTCAGGTCTATCGGCATCACAAACACCACGATTCAGCTCCTGATCACTGCGTAAGTTGCACTATTGTATTCGCTTCCCTCTACTGACGTTTCAACAGCATCCTTGCCATCTGGAATCTATGCTGGGCTTCTGCCGCGTCCTTCTGTGTCGAGCGGGCCGGTCGTCGGCTCCTTTTCATCACGTCCACCGCTGGCATGTTAGTCTTCTTTGCGATGCAAACGGTCTGTTCCGCTCGTTTCGCTATCACCGGGAATCAAGCCGCCGCCCATGCTGTCATTGCATTCATTTTCTTGTTCTACGCCTCTTACGAGTAAGGTTTTCCCGCTAGGCTGTCCTCGCGAACGATACTGACATGTTCTTTCCAGTCTTGCTTACACGCCACTCATTGTCATGTACTCCGTTGAGATTCTGCCGTACAGCCTTCGTGCGAAGGGTTTCAACATCTTCAACTTCGTCATCTCCGTGGCACTGATTTTCAATCAGTATGTCAACCCAATCGCTTTGGACGCCATAGAATGGAAGTACTACGTGCGTATATAGCTTCTACTTGTTGGACGCTGCTCACATCTCTATCAGATTGTGTACTGCTGTTGGCTCACCTTCGAGCTGGCCTTCGTCACTCTTTTCATCGTGGAGACGAAAAACCTTTCGCTGGAGGAAACTGCCGCACTGTTCGATGGCGACGACATTAAGAACGCTATGGATGCTGTCGCATCTGATATTCGCTCGGACGATATGAGCGACGACAAGGGTTCTGGCTCTCGTTCGTACACTCCTTCTGCAGAACTCAAGGCTTAGGGTGCAGTGCACTTCTGACAGTGTAAGCGGAGATGTTTGTAATTATTAATGGTGGCGGTCCTTCGTAGACACGCTTTATACGACACGCCATCACGTACGTCGTGCACGTGCATTACACACACTCATGGGTTAGACAGTTGTTCATCACCATTAGAGGTTGTATTGTAGACAAAGATATCGTAGTCACATAAGCATCTCTCAATCAGCCTAGAGTTCGACTTCGACTACTTCTGCTTGGTCTTCCAGCTCAGCAACGGGGGTTATGTTCGTGAGCCGGACGTGCAATCGACCACGGTAATGTTCTACAAAAATATTTCTCATCAGTTCCCACAGGAAACGAGGGGAACGACTTCCTCCGAACCGACCACGGCGGATCATAACAACCACGAGTAGTCATGCGGTACTTATTCAGCACTACCGGCGTATCCAGTCTTCGCTGAGTCTATTTCTGACGCAGCTTAAGGTTGAGCTGGCATCGTTTACATCCAGGCCGTCTCCTATACTTGTCTGCCATCGCAGATCAATCTTGTAGTCTCGACATAGATAACCGAATGTAATCATGTCAGCTTCCCCTTACCGCCGACAAGCATCTCGGTTCGAAAGCTGAAACACAGAATAGCCGTTGTGTGGATCAACCTCCTGCACACAACTACTAGACATGTGGGGTAAGACATTGCCAACTGATTACCCCAAGGCTCGGAACCTATGGGAGCATTATGCACGGTGAACACTGCACCCTGGCATGCCTTGGTAGCTGCAGTATCATCTTATTATTAGCAGCGTGGTAAGGACGTCCTCCTTCCGCGAGAAGAGCATCCTAACGGGTCGTACTCGTTCAACTTCAGCGGATCGACATACCGACATCCGATATAATCAATACGCCCTGCTGCACGTCAGTGGCATGTTCGCTACGATGTGCTTGTCAATAGCCTCAAACAGAAAGCCGCTTCAGTATTAATCACAGATGAGAGGTTTTTGAACTTTCCAATATCGTTTTCACTCTTGGCATCCTAAATGTTATGACGGATATCAGCGGATATCCGAGCCGGATTAGAAGGATGCATTAGGGTACAGTCACAGGGACGATTTTATAAATCAGAATAATAAAGACTATTAATGACCATCGGGTTAATACAGACCATACTTCTGAGGGTCCTTGAGTTTCGTCTGTATACGCCTCATGTTGGCGGGCAGCTACCTGAACCTACTCATCCATTTTAGGAACTGCAACATTCGGTGTAAGCGCTCGTGTTCGCGTTTCACTGGCAGTGGCTTTCTCCGAGGAGGTTGATCTTGGAAAGCCTACGGCTTGCTTGCAGCTGTGGACTTTCCGCGGACTCGGGCTACGCGCCGGCAAGTTTCCCGAGTCCAGTTTTTACAGTCAAAACTCGGCTAGTCTGGTCACCCATGCTCGTAGTGATCAAGGCCGTAAGGACGTTCTTACTTCCCTGCTAAAATTTGCTATCGGGCACGCCAGTCTACTTGCATTCAGACTGCATCTAGCTACTGTCAGGGTACACGAACATGGTGGATCTACGCCGCGCGCATCGATTCCGACGCATTTCAGTGGACACTGATATGCGGCTGAGGCGCTGCAACTGAGTTCGTGCAGCAAGGCGGCAGCACATAATTCACGCTGCCGTGTTTTAAGCGAGTCACATGGTCAACGCCGTAGTCCCGCAAGGGGACAATGTCGTCGGCACGACATTGCCACCGATTTTCTACGCATTTTCCCCGCCCTGGTCACAGGTTGGAACGGTGGTCACTCGGCCCGCCGAAGAGGTTTGCGATCCGCTTCAAAGCAGCTTACGCTCATCTAGCTATTTGGAAAGAGCATTGCGAAAAAACAAACTTCCTGAAATCGAAGGGTCAACAAGTTGCTACCCGCGCGGATGCTAGGTTCAAAGACCCAGAATCTCAGTGTGGTCCCGAGATTGCGGCTTGCCGCAGGTTCTACGTTCCGTAGGTTTGGCAGCGAAGCAGCGGGATACAGGTTCCCACATAGCAGATGCTACGCATTCTATGATATTGCAGTATCAAGCGGGAAATCTTCCTATGACCGCTACTAGCATGCAGGCAACAGATGTCAACCACCAGCTGTTCAATATGGAGCGTATAGAACTACTGTCGGTGTCGAAGATATAGTAAAAGTCTTACTGATGTTTTCTTTAAGTTATAATGCGCACTTGCTGCATAAACAGATCCCCGAGGTTCAAAGCTCGGCCTTCAGTTCATCGGCATGATGCAGGTGCTCTTTGTCTGTCCATGGTGTGACTGCGAGTCTGGCTGCTATTCTCTACGCGCTCGTCACAAAAGAGCTTAGGGTGCAAGGAGAATAATAGTCCGTACCATCTCATTTGCTCATAGCTCTTGATTAACATGGCTATTCTTCCCGAGCAACTTCTTCAATCGCTGGTAGAGTGCCCATTTCAATATCTCTATCTACCTGCGTCTCTTGAGGATCATCAAACAAAGGCGGCTGTGTATCGTATTGCACAGTTGGTAAAGTTTCTTCTTCATCTGTACTAGAAGGGATGTGGCGCCGGTGTTTGAACCGAATGTTGCTTGTAGGAACGGTTGTCTCGTAGTTGTGTTTGCTCATTGACGCGCCTTGTCGAAGGTTGAACATGAGTCGAGACATCATTGTGACGGAAATACTGCAATACACTGTTAGTCCGAGGCGTGTGAGCCTGCTCGGTGGCGCACCTGGTGGCTAAAGTAGATAGCATTCCTCTCAGTGCGGGCTAGGGGAAATGCCCAATGTGTCAGTGATTCCCTGGCTTCTCTCTTTGATATGACCTACCGCGAGTATCTACAAATTTATGATCAGGATGGTTGAAATGAGCAGGAGATTGGACTCACATAGAATGTTAGAGTGTTGAGAAGGTTTGCACCGGCCATGATCCTGTGTTTAGCAGATCGTTCGGATGGCAGACTCTCTCATATCTCGTTTAGCAACTCACGCGAAGTATATGGCACCTACTCATCACGGATTAGTACTCTAATAGGGCAGACAAAACAAACGCGTACCATCCCTGACTATCAGTCCGAAAAGGTCATTCTTGTCTAAACCACGGCGACGCGAGCGTTCCCGATGTGCCTTGAACCATGTTAAGGAGACAATGAGGACGTCATACGCAAACAACGCTTCCCAAGAGACGGCGGTGCCTTCAGGACAACATTAGTAACAGCCGATTGAGAGTAGAGTAATAATTACGTACGAATAGCCCTGTGCACGTGCTTAGAAAGGTAGTTGAGCATGTTTCAACGGAATGAGCTTACTTGATCCGGTTGAGAGAGATATGACACCCTTCCACCAAGGACACGTCCGCCTTTGGACCAATGACAGACCACTAGAACAAACGATCAGAGGCGTTCATGCGGCTATGAAAGAAAGATGACCGACGCAGGCGAACCCAATCAACACGGCTGAGATAGAGAGCACCAAGACGAGAATACGCTTATCCCGCCCGTAGATCGCATAGATTCTGAGAAGCAGGTTGGCTGCAGAATCCAGACAAGGAATCAAGGTTCAGTTTCGTGCGGGAAGTTATGGATGTACCTCCCACTATGACCTCTGAAATTATGAGAACGAGTTGTCGAAATAGAGTGTAATGAGTGCAGCTGATAGGGAAATGAGATCATGCACCAAGAAGTTCTGCAAAATTGCAAACCTCTGGTGCGGTGGTGAGGACATCTAGAGGCATGCCATAGACATAAATACAAAAACACACCTCTTCTGAAGACCATGGGAAGAAATTTCCAATTATCACACCGATATTCTTATAAGTATAGTAGTAGCTTGGTCACCACTTCAATCTTGAGTCGACATAGGAAAGGAACTCACCCCAAAGAAAGCGAAATAACGATTCAACATAAAATACCAGGATCCTGGGGATCGTAAGTTCCGCCATATCCTCCAGTATTCGTCGCCAAACGTGATCAGGTGGTCATAATACAGAATTGCTATCGAGCCTTGAGCAAGACAAGAGCGCGCCTATCGGAACATGCAACGTACTCATCCCCGCGAGATGGAAGTAGTTGGTCAGGCGCCTTGGCGAGAAACTGTCTGAGTACGCAGCAGAAGTTCAAGGTAACCACTGCTTACGACTGCGATGGTGGAACATCAACCATGGTCTCGTAGCACGCTATGTGAAGAAGAGGCCAGCTCAGATCTCATGCAGGGTGGGGAAAGAGACCGCAGCATGCTTCAGATCGGAAGTTCTTGCTTTTAGGGTGTGGCATCCCGATAGGACGTTATCCGTCAACCTTATACCATCAAGGCATCCTTGTCAAGTGTCGCGGTTCGGTTGAACGCAATGAACGGGTGCGCCTATTCTCCGCAAATGAACGAGTGACAAGGCGCCGGGCAATGCCATTAGCGACTGCTCCCTGGAAAAGAAGACTTGATAGCTGTTGACGGTCCTAATAAGACCCGGAGGATAGCCCGCAGAGAGGTGAAAACTTTCGCACCATCGTTCGCGGGCATGTTACGGTTCACTGGGAACCGTGATACATGAACTTGTAGATTGAACTTTCACGTCCAAGCACGTTGCCAACTTGGCTCGAGGCGCCTGTCCACCTCAACAAACTCCCGGCTCTGATTCGCATCTCCCGAGCGGAAGGTCATCTGGTGAACTGCTGTCACTTCGCAGGAGCTAGGTTTGTTCAATGACACAGGACGGCATTGCATCGTTAATCGAATGACCACCGTGCACGCACGTTGCAAGTAAGTCTAGACTTAGCATTCCTTCCTAGAGAATGAGAACGCGAGCGCAACACGAGATAGCTCCCGCAAGTCACTTTCATCAGAACCTGGCAACCGTTCAGCAGTATCATGCATCACGGAAGGGTTGGATCTTCCCGTACCTCACGTATCCGCCTCTGAAGTGTTCTGCCACAACTCACGCCGTTGTGCGGTGGACAGCTTCTAACCGATGACTGCTGACAGGACGCATAGATAGAACGGTTCGAGCTCGCACAAATCCATAACACCCAGTTCCGTGGCATTACAGTATGGTACGGCAAAATAGTTCAACAAGTCATGACTGGAATTAAATATGGAATACCACTCAATAGTTACCACCGTTCACCTAGTGATGCATGCGTCAATGAGTGATCCAAAAAACAAGGGTGGAAGAACTGACTTTGTCCTTCAGCTGAGATATGAACTGTTGGTAGCTCGGCAAGACGTCGGAACGATCTTGGATCAAGCAGCTGAGAGCCCACAATCTCAATGGCGGCTCGCCGTCCTCCTTGACGATGTACAGGTGAGGCCAATAAGGGCCCCGGCGCATTTCTCTAGTCTTCTGGACGATGGCGTTAATACGCTGATTGAACGGGTTGTCGAGCTGGGGCAGTGTTGTCTGTCACGAGCGATCAGTCTCGGGAGGTGAATGTGATACATCATAATCAAGCTCACCTTGCCGCCGCGAAGAACTTCGTAGTTAGGAAGGTCGAACACATCGATGATCAGCTGTGGCACAGCATCGCGTCCAACCCAAAGGAAAATTGTCTGGCCGTCTTCAATCAAGTATAGGCCGTGCCTCTCGAGCCTTTCGGAGGTCAACGGCAGAGGAGGCGGCATAATAACACCCTGTTCGCCGACTGTTCCGCACTGACCATGGGAATGTTAGTGAAGCCCCATTCAGTCAAGGGATAGACAACTTACCTCTGGAGGCATGTTATGCAGGGAGTAGAAGTTAGGATAAATGTATGGCATGAGAAGCTGAGACGGTAAGGATGTAAGAAGCGCCTGAGCATAGGCTCTCAAGTCCGGCGGGATTTGCGCGCTCTGCCTTATACCAACCTACGATATTGAATGATCAGCGCATGTGAAGGAACGTATTTCTTACACTCACATTCTTCAGAAGCCCAAGTACCAACACTGGCAACATTTTGAGGTTCTCCGAGATGGCCAGCTGAGCGCTAGCGCCGGCGCCTGCAGCAGTCATGCTCGCCTTGTATGCCTGAAGGATCTCAACCATCTTGTTGAACAAGGCATCTCTACTATCCTCCAGCTTGTGTGTGATGCACCGCTCTACACCCTTGTTTGCGAGCAACGTAGCAATCGCGACCTGATCAGCAGAGGCGAAGACTTCCGACAGATTACTGGTAGTTGGGAGAGCTGTGGTGACGACACGGATACGGCGTTCACCTGCGTGAAGATATTCAACAGGTAGCCCTGCAACATAGTGAGATGAGATTTTTACCATAGCAAGTTGTATGCAAGACCGCGGTCTGGAAGACAACGTATGGGGCAGTGATCGTATCTTCGATCTGGACCTCGATCGCGTAGGACAAGTCCTGGGGAACAGCGGGCATCGCGAGCAAATCCGTTGACCTGACGAAGAAGTTGCCATGGAACGAAGACATCCGTAGATCTGGAAATCCCTGTTCAGTGCATTGCGAAGCAGTGCCGAAAATGGAAACTTACTTTTCGATAGCGCGCACTCGCATGACTGCCTCCAGCATGATAGGCTGTGCAAGGACGGCACCGAACTCATGCGCAAACTTCTGAGCATCCTCGGTGCGAGCGTTGAACGCAGGATAGAAATATGTCTGCCCAGCCGTATAATGAGGCAAGCAGGCTGCGTAGGGCTTAGCATGGTGTATACAATCTACATAGACTGAAGCTACTCACCTAAAGTAGCTACATCCTGATATGCTGCACTGAAGAGGAACATGTCCACAGACACCTGCGCGCGCGAGCATTCGATAGCGAAAGTCTTGTAGAACGGAGAAGCTGCTTGAAGCAATCCTGATTCCTGTAGAGCGTATCAGACACGAGAACTAAACATAACTAACGCTTTGTCTCGCAAACCTTCGCAGTGCCTAGTATCTTAGCATCTTCCCTGTTCTTGAGGGCACCAACACCGACAGATGGCAAACTTGAGGATAAAACCACGATCTTGCCGCCAATTGGAGACTGAAATCAAGGTTATGATATTGATATCGAATGATAGTACAACTTGTAAACTTACCATAAGCTGGAAACCTGCCTGCAAAGCAGGACCCAAAGCACTTCCAATGATGTGGTTGTCTTGGAACATATCGCCGAGACGGCCAAGAAGGGCCTCAAGCGAAGCGCGAGCTTCGGAAAGGTTGACCAACAAATCAGTCGGCTTAGGAAGGAAGACGTCCTCAACGTCAGAGACCACGAGCATCGAGGAATCGGTAGTTCCAGGCTACATGGAAAGAATATGTCAACATGTACACTAATACATGACATCGACATACCGGCATTGAGAAGAAGTACAGCGAGACGTCAAATGCGACGATCGCCACCTTCGTCCTGCCATTTTCATCCGGAATGCGCTCCAGGTTCTCCAAGATCGTGCGGGTAGCTGTGGCGACCATGCCAGATTGGATAGCGCTGTGGCTGACGTCGATGAGGAATACATATACAGCGGGCTGAGGCGGGCGGACCATGTATTCTGTAGGCGCAACGAATTCGACAACGCCATGATTCAGCTCGGCACGCGCCCATCTGTCACCGGGCTGATTCCTGGCTTGGTCCCAATCGAAAAGCTGTGGGACCTCATTCGACAGAGAACACATACAGCATCGCCAGCTGCGGAAACAGCAAATTTGGATCGCCACTCCTATATCAGATACTGAATACGCACCGATTGCCACCATCTATGAACTGCACGTAGGGATTGATGTACGTCCTACATCTCCTGCAGCGAGCGATAACTGTATCAGTCACTACGGGCACCTCTGGCTCGCCTTCCTTTACGGAGCGATAGGGAGTCAGAACGAGGCCAAGTGGGATATTTGCCTTCTTAAGTAGGGAATTGGTAGTCGGAATTGCGTTGAGCGTGCATCGCTGGTAGGATGCATCGGCGTTGGCGAGTGGTGATTGAGATACGCATGAGCCAGGAGGCAATATGATTTCCGGCGGTGGACGATTCAACTCGCGTGGATCCGGCGGAGAAGTGAGGAGATTCGTGGTAAAGAGTCGCAGGCCCTTCTGTCCCATACTCAATTGGTTGAATTGATCCACAATCCCGCCCATCGGTGCCTGTGGCTGCTGCCCATAAACAGGCTGCTGAG
>JANHOG010000290.1:0-19308 GCA_027627325.1 Phlebia brevispora
AAGCCCGAGCCTCTCATCAAGTAATTCTTGGAGACACATCCCCTTGCTACCAAGCAGCTGCTCGCCACCGAGGACAAAGCTTGCTTCCTTGCCGTCTGTCAACGCACGACCCATACGCCGGCACTCTCCATTCATATTCTATTCTGGACGCTACCTTCTTCGAACTGTGGTTCGAAAAGGTTAGTTTTGATATAACCATCTGTTTGCATATCACTAAATCATTACATCGTAGGTCTCGCTTTGCGTCGCTGAGGATATGGAGCCGTATTTGATTGGGCTCCGCAGCGCGTCTGCATCCTGCAGGGCCCCATCGCCATCAGGCACTTGAAGGGTAAGGACGAGTCCATCAAGGACCTCCTTGGCAACGTTATATCGGCACTTGCGAAGAAGCTGCCCGAATGTACTTACACTGGCGACTCCAGCAAGGTCCTGATTCTCTGTTATCTGGACCCCAAGCCTGTCGCACTTCCCAAGGACATCACTTCAATCTCGGAGCCCAACGCGCTATGAACGAGAAGGAGATTACCCGCCAAGTCGGCAGCAGGCTTCCCCTGAGACACCGGTCTGTCTCGAGACTTTCGCCGGTCCTCCTCTGGACCGGTTGCGCNCTCTCCTAATCTCGCCAGCAATCATTCAAGGGACTCCATTTGTCGATGACCCGCTTCGTCGCCTGTTCACTGCCCGTCGCGNCCAGCGCGTCGTCATCGACCTCGAGAAGGGTCTTCCTACTGCCATCTCTGCTTACGGTGCGGCCCGCTCTCATGGCGAGCATAAGGCACAAGCGTCCATGGGTTACATGCCCATCCGCGAGATCGCGCACGACCGCAATTGCCGCATCAAGGAGTTCTACTGGTAGTTGTGGTTCGGCGACAAGGAAGCTCTTCGTGGAATTGATGTTTGTACCACGTACACGTCGCCGGAGGGTACCATCGGTTCGTCCGCCATCGATTCGTCCGCCATCGATTCGTCCGCCATCGATCGTTTCTGCAGGATCGTCGGCAAGCAGGACGAACTTTTCAAGACTGTGCGTGTCATCGACGGGCAGGCTCCGATGGACTTTGCTATCGTGACGGGCTGGCAGGTAAGAAACAGTGATACGATATTCCATTATGTATGTTAATCGGCCATTCAGGAAAGATTTTCCCTGCCATGATTGACGACGACCTAGAAGCTGGTCCATCTCGAACAGTTTCTGCATGATCAATGGTGCTGCACTGAAGGTCGGTGATGTCTACAAGGCCGGAGCGCACATCATCTCTGTCGCAAACACCAACGCTGGCAAGGCAGTCAAGGTCAAGGGCATCGTCTCTCGCGGAGATGAGCCCGTTCTCGAGGTTGTCTCGTCCTTCCTCTACGGCAGAACCTTCAACGACTTCCACAATACCTTCGAACTTACCCGCTCTCCGGATTACATCATCCAGAGCCCAGCATGGGCTTAGAGCTCTATAACGTATCTCCAGCTGATGGGCATGACATACGACACCATGGACAAGGACGATAATGTGAAGACCGCGCCTTTGTTCGGTGACATCAACGTGCGCAGGTAGCGTTACACCTGCAGTCATCCATCTGGTCTGTTGTTCGTGACACAATTCGCTCAGACCGCTCTCGTCGTCACTGAGTAGGTTGCCTTCCAAGACATGGGCTTAAAGGGCTTCGTGCAGAAGGACCCCGCGTTCGTCAGCTACCCTTTCGGCGAGTACTCCGCTCTCGCGTCCATCGTCGGTGTCCTGCCTATCTCGTCGCTTGTAGATGTTATCTTCTACCGCGGCATCACCACGCAGCGCACCGTGGTGCGCTATGTACCCCGTGTGCTTATCTAAGACTTTCAACGACGCGGCGCTCCGTTGACAATATAGCAAATTGCACCGGCTGTCTTCTGGAAATTGTGAACTTCAACATGGAGGTAAGATTTCGTCTTACACGCCATTGAACCTGTATTCATTGTGCTGCCAGGGACAACAATATGTTTGCACTGAGAGTTGGTCCCATTGAGGACGCTGACAAATATGCTCAACTACCTGAAGATGGAGAAGATCACATCGAGAAGGTAAGCCGCTTGAAGTTATTTGTGAATAAAACATACTAACGTCTGCCGTCAGTTGAAAGGGTTCACGGTCGAGCAGCAAGTACACGTGTGGTCTGATCTTGCGCTTTATTGGTAGCAAGATGCTAGACCACTTCAACATGTCCAGCTACCCAGGCCTACCTCTTAAAAACATGCGGTCTCAGTGTTTTTGCGCGGGGACAGGCGTGTTGCTGTTGGGTGCTACCATGGAACCCCCGAAGCGGCTGGGTAGTGAAGCTAAGGCGAAAGCCTGGCTAGACTCAGTCGCTGCTGTGTACACACAGCGTCCCGGCATCTCTCTCTCTCGTCGGGTGCTGCAGGTGGCGCCGCAGGTGCTGCAAGTGGACGTTAGGTAGGAGAAGTTCCCCAGCCAGCAGATTGAGGTGTACATGCGCTATCTGAAGGCTATTTGAAGTGCGATTCTCCTGCTGGCGAGATCAAGTACGATGAGGAGAAGGAAGGTTGGACTGTTAGCATCTTTCCTGCATGTCTAACCATTATTTTCACATCATTGTTATGCCGGGAGATCAATTCTACTGTGTGCCTCAGACTTGTGGGTATCCGTGTTTGTTTTATCTCTGACCTCATAAAGGGCTTGTTTGTATGGCCTGTACACTCACTGCTCACGACTAAGCTACATTTCTGGTCGTCTCTGCGCTGATAGCACGCGATCTGGCGCTTGCACAAATATGATCGCCGTCGCGGGAATGCTCCTGGGAATTGCCACCTTGCCTTAAAAGCCTCTCTTCATTTACCTGCTCACCCCTTAGTCTCTTCCTGCTACTCCCATCGCGTTGACAACCTGTTGACACTCTCTTACGTTTATGCCCCGCCCTGCAATGTGTGCGGTGGAGGCCCGGATACGATTTTTTCTGCAGGCCGGATGCTCTGAAATCAACGATGAGCAGTACGCCAAGCACTGGGTGGCGGAAATGGAGAATTGGGTGGTACGAAGCCAATATTTGATGCCTTCCACATACCCAACCATATTTTTGCTTAGACACGATGGCTTGATGCTATCCCAAACCGTGACTCTGCAGTTTTCTATGATGACGCTGGGAACTATCGCGCGCACTTCCAATGTTATCGCAAACATCCTCGACGTTTTGTCCATGGTGAATCTTCTCATATCTGCTTCCATTGCCGTTGTTGAACCCTTCATCAGTGTGATTACTGCCGGGACAACAACTCCGCTTCAGTTTGCTTGTCGGTGGATGGGAAGAAATGCAAACGTTGCATATCTCACCACAAGGTTGTAGGGGTATGAACAAATCTGCAAGTGAGTTCTTGCCGCCGCCTAGGAAGAACGCTACTGCACCGCGTACTAAGGGAAAAGGCCGTATCCGTCGGCCCCTTAGCCATACCCCCGATGATGAGGCGCCCCTTACCAACAGTGAGTCTTCCTTCTTTCTCAATATCATTTCCTCTGACAGAATCGTAGGACATTCTCTTGAACCCTCTGAGCCTGTCCATGTGCCTCAGTCATCCTCGGGTTTGGGTTTGATCCCTACGATCAATCCACCGGCAGGCCGAGCTGCTTCGCCTGACGGCACTTCAACTCCTCAGAGCTCCAAATCAGCTTCTATCCAAACGGAACAACGTGTGGTCGACTTCGCAACCAGGCGGAGAATGCGTCCTCGTCCTCGCCTGCCCTCCACTAGCAGCTCTGAGGAAGACCCACCGGCTGCAAAACGTAAGTTATTTTCCCTTGTTCGTATCCCCCTTCTTAACCTACTACCATGCTAGGACTTCGTACCAACCCAGACATTGGACCTGCTCAGCCCCTCGCAGTAAAGCTGGACATTCAGGCCGTCGTGCCCGTAGCTGCATCCAAGCTATCGGACCATTCCGCTCGTCAAGATATGCAAGCTACGTCTTCAGCTAGTGCCGGGAAAACTGCATTGGTGCCTGCAGCTGACATTTCCGAGTCAATGATGTCCACCGATCATTCCACTATACCTTCTGCTCTTCAGGATACGCAGGCTACATCTTCTGCTGGTGCCCCAGTACATGCTCCGCCCCCTGCTGCTTCGCTTCCATTCCCTGGTCCAGCTTCTGTTCAGCCTGACGATAGTCTGCTGTCTGACCTGTCAGCACATCTCAACCATCTCCATCCTGACCAGCGACTCCAAATTCTACGCGTTCTTCAGGATATTCCACAACCTAGTCATCCTGCAGCGAGCATAGCTGCTATTGACGGGCTTCGTGCTGCAGCGGTGGCTCGTATATGTAGGGAGTATGCGCTGGTGGCGTGGTGTGACATTTCCAAAATAAAGGTTGCCGCTGTCACTCAGCGGCCTGCTGGGAATATGGACCAGCATACGGTCAATTAGCTATATTGACAATCTGCTGAATCCTACACGATTGTAATGTACATCCCATACTACATCCACCATCATGGTAATCAGTAGGTTGGGGTTCACTGTGCCGGGGCTTTAGGGCATTGCGTCCTCAAGCAGAGTAAGCATGTACATACATTCACCAGTCTGCTTTCGCCATCCGTTCTCTCAAGGCTTGGATTCCATGTTTCACGTGGTCGTGCATCTGCTGATACTCCTCGATAGTTCCCCGCAAAACGGCTACTTCCTTCATATGCATTTCCTTCAGAGCCAATATCTCAGCTTTGAGATCGGCTACTTCTCTCTCAAGGCTTTGTTTTGCATCCAGCAGATCGCGGACACGTTTCTGTTGTGGCTATTAATTCGGGGCATTACAGCTATGAAAACCCAACTGAAGCTCACAGTGGTCTGACGTTTGCTAGGCATACCAATTGTATGTAGAGAGCTGAGAGTTGGTGCATTCTCATATCCTGCGGAGGTTTCTTTGTCCTGGAGTGGCTGAACAGGCGTACCAATGTTTCGGTCGAACCGAGACATGTAAAGATATTATTTCCCACAATTACCGCCAATGCGCATCACACGCGTACGAGTAGTACTACGCCAATGCGCATCACATGAGTACTGCTCACCAGCGCGGAGCAGTTGATCAGGAGAGAAATGAAGTCGGCTCCTCCAGGTCTCCCGCCACATCGAGGAAGGCGTCTCCAGCGTCTGTCGATTCCGTCAAGGATGCAAGCGAATCAGACGCTTTTCCCATTGATACTAACGCTGCTGCATCCCTGATCTCCGGAGTCGCTCTCGCCGTTGCTAGAGGCAGCTCAGGGACGCTGTGAGACCATGTTCGGCGCAGACCAGGGTCGAATGCAGCCTCATTGTCGACATGTGTCTCGCTAATGGAGCGGGCTCGACATCCAGGTCCTTCATTTTTTCGTAAGTACTGCTCCGGGAGCGACTCAAGTGTAATAGCACAGACGGACATATAAATGATCCAAGGTATACCATATATTTCGGCGACAACTGGCGAACCCAGCGAATAAATTGCAACCATTCACCGCGGCGTCCTCGTCGAAGACTCCACTCCACCCATTCCAACCGACCCACGCCCCGCGCCGTTACACAATCGTTCGAGGGACCACAAGCACCGTCGTCATCGGCCATCAAGTCTATTTCGATCGTACAAAAGATCAAAGGGCGCACGCAGCAGCGATCCAGGGACCAGCATCACTATGAATAGTCGTCAACTTGAATTGTCGAGTTCCCGGGCATCCTTTGAGCAGTGCGCTCGACTCCAAAGGTATGCAGTCCGGGAAACCTCCTTGCCAGGGCGAAGAAGGGGGTCGAACTCCATTACCAAGGTTTGTGGGAACCTCCAGCTCAATATCAGGGGCTTATGGCGCATTCCGAAGATCCTATGGACGACATCGTGCAAGTGATGTATAGCGCACGCGAGTGAGTACCCCTTCGATGTCATTGTGCACACATGATCGATGTATCGAAAGGTTGTTGCCGTCTGAAAAGGACCGACTACTTGGGTGAGCGCCCAGATCGTACGGCGGATCAGAATCGCTTTGAACGTAGTCGTCGAGCTCGGCGCGTGCGTAACGATCGTGCATACGGGATAGGGGAAATGGTGGTCTCGGTTTTTTACGCAACAGACAGATACTCTTTGACTGCAACTCGTGTACTTGACGCTATATACAATGCCATCTATGACTTGGATGGGATTTTTGCAGTTGGGTTTTTTGTAGACAAACGCTAGAGATGTTCCATCCACGTGGCATGGGCAAAGAGTTGCAAGCGCGGATTTCATTTCTCTCTCACCGAACTGCTCCTCCTGCCAGCGACCTCCAGTCAGTTTGCGGCAAGGCATCCGTCACGCTCCTCGGAGACATGACCGGCCTTGATATGTCAAGCGACATGGTGGTCGCCACTGCAGCGCAGGGCAAGCCCGATATTTTCTAGTCGGTCGCTTCCTCGCTTTCGATACGTGGCTTCAGCATCCGCCTCTCCATCTCTTCTCATCTTTTTCCCCCCGACTACTCAGCATTCACTCTCAATCCCGCGGTCCAGAAATGTTGGAAATTACTTATAGATTGCTGTTAGGGATATAGGTGCGGCCTACCGGAGGATCCACTCAATGCAAGTAGTCACTCGGGGCCTCTCTTTCACTTATGGTACTGATTCTGATTGTAGAATTATGACATCCTTTCATCCCCATATTCAATGAGCCTGTTACCACGAGGATGGATCCTTTTTTTTGTGGCCTGTCGGCCTGTCGATGGCCCGAGCTGGTGGCACCAGTTCGCGCGTGTTCCGATGACATCTGGCCCTACCTTACGGGCGACTGGTCAATCGAGTATGGCCTGCAGCCCATGCNTTTCGACGGCTTCTTGTTCGCTAGTCGCGTCATGGAGGCCCACACGAGTCCCCTGTGAAAGACCTCATCGTCGCCGCAAGGGGATTCGCAGTAGCAGGGTACCTACGCTGAGAGGAGGGGGGGGGACGGTATCCTTATCGTTCGTTCTGAGCTCGGCGAGCTCGTCTATAAAATCGCCACGCGTGCGGTGCGGTGCGGTGCGTTTGTGGATAGAGTTNGACGTCTTCCAGCCGCCCAAGGAGAAGCGCCTGGCTCAACGAGCGCCGGCCTGAGGTATCGCCAAGCCGGGGTTCCGGTGGAGGAAGGACGGGAGCGTCNTCGAGGGCCTTGCGGACATGACCTGGAGGGCATGCTTCCCCTTGTCCGCATCATGTATGTCGCTCACAGGAGCGTTGGGTCGACCTTACTTTGAGAAGCCTCACTCGCGATTGATTGAGGCACATTGAGGAAAGGAGGCGTGAACGGCGGCTCTAAGGCATCAATCATCCAGTCGTACGGGTCCTTGGACAAGCCCGAGCCTCTCATCAAGTAATTCTTGGAGACACATCCCCTTGCTACCAAGCAGCTGCTCGCCACCGAGGACAAAGCTTGCTTCCTTGCCGTCTGTCAACGCACGACCCATACGCCGGCACTCTCCATTCATATTCTATTCTGGACGCTACCTTCTTCGAACTGTGGTTCGAAAAGGTTAGTTTTGATATAACCATCTGTTTGCATATCACTAAATCATTACATCGTAGGTCTCGCTTTGCGTCGCTGAGGATATGGAGCCGTATTTGATTGGGCTCCGCAGCGCGTCTGCATCCTGCAGGGCCCCATCGCCATCAGGCACTTGAAGGGTAAGGACGAGTCCATCAAGGACCTCCTTGGCAACGTTATATCGGCACTTGCGAAGAAGCTGGCACGGGAGGTGGACCTAGGCGAGATGGTCAAGGTGCTGAAGGTGCGTCGAGTCTTGCTGCGATTGCATGCGGGTGACAATGTTGATTGGTGGTCGGTAGAACGACAAGCGTTATCTCATGTTCGATCATGTACCAGAGGAGCGCGAGCAGTGGCTGCGCGTACGTGCATTCTCGTTCCTTCTACGCTACTCTGTTGTATTGAAGCTGACTCGACGCGCGGTATGCAGGACTACCTCGTAAACCTGACTGCGCCGAAGCTCTCGGTGCACGTTCCGGAGGCGTGAAGTGCCACAACTGTTCGGACCGATGTAGCGGATAATTATCTCAAATGGACGTACACGCTCGGCGTCAGTCTATTCGCGCAGTGCAATACCATGCTGTTGATACACAAAGGGACAGTCTGAAAGTGGCTATGTGTGTCAAACGCGGTGCATGAATCAGAAGGAAGGCCCCAACTACCAACAGTTCCACAGGTTCCTATAGATAGCACTTTAGGATGACTCGCGGTGAGACGGAGTTGTGTGGCATGGGAAAAGGTGTTGGTTTTCATCACTGTGCAAGTACAGACTTCACTTCTCAACGAGCTGTCGAAAGCCAGCTGACATATGGTTAGTGACGGTGCCAGTTACTAGTTGCGCGGACCAACATCAGCGCTTATTCTGCGTCTATCAAGTACGACGCGTCAACACGTACAAACAGCTCGCTCTCTCCTGTGAAGACCAACCACAAACATCAGTCCTGACCACGCATTCAGCCACACTGCCTTACCGCTCTAGAAGAGAAGACTCAGATGACATGGAGAAAGCCATAGAGATGACAATTTCCACGGTGCCCGCTATAGGCAACATACCAGACTTGGATGTCTGAGAACACTAGTATGATGACTCGTCATGAGAGCGTTGCATGGCACGGTGAGAAAAGGTGTGGCTTTCATCACTGCGCAAAGACAAGGTTCAGTCTTGGACAATTTGATGAAAGGTCATTTGACGGATACGCGCTCTCTGGCCGGCTTTGCGTACGGTGTAATACCTGAACGCGCGAAAAATCCTTTGCTTTCTTCGAGAGCACAAAAAATGCCTCCAAGTGATTGAATGAAATACAGCCTGTAACGGCTGGGGTGAAAACGCACTGTTTTTTGGCAAATTCGAGACAATAGGACCACGAGAAGAGAGGGAGAAACGCGAGCACCATGGTGTAAGCCGCAGTTTTCCCGATCCCTTCTTTCGACGAGTATAGCTCCGTGATGGAACGTGTCGACAGGTATAAAAGCACCAACTCAGCCTCCGTAACCCAGCGAGTCTGTTCTTTCAGGCGTTCTCAGTACTCAGTATCTCACAACCCACACATATTTTCACTCTTCAAGTATGTCAGGTCGTCGCAACCAAGGTGTCCCCGGCAGCGGTCAAGGCCCTCGTAGGTCTCCACAGAGCCTCGTTGGGCGCGCACGCCCTGTTGCGTTAGGAGCAGGTCGTGGAGGTGGAGGCAGGGGCACA
Organism: Phlebia brevispora; assembly: GCA_027627325.1. Lineage (NCBI taxonomy): Eukaryota > Fungi > Basidiomycota > Agaricomycetes > Polyporales > Meruliaceae > Phlebicolorata > Phlebicolorata brevispora. The sequence goes on from JANHOG010000290.1 coordinate 9,180, forward strand.
TCCACTGCTATAACCTCCACGCCCAGCTCCATTGCTAACATGGGCAGTGTCGAGCACATTCAAACCGTTGGCGTGCGCCGCCCTAACTTCGGGACAAGTGGGATCGCCATTAAGGTGGTGACCAATCACTTCAAGGTCGACATTCCGGACAAGATGATTTATCATTACGATGGTAAGTGCACACGCAACAATCAGTTTTTGTTTACTGTAATTCAACATGACATTTGTCTTGAATCGGAACGCAGTCGGTGAGTTCAATTTCCACACTGCTCGTATCGGAATGTGGTATTGATATGGTTCCACGTCTACGTAGCTATCACTCCAGACGAGCAGAGACTGCCGACAAGGGCGACCATGCAGATCATTCGTCGCCTCCAAGAAGTGATTGCGCCGCAAATCTTCACACCTCGCGCAGTCTATGACGGACGCAAGAACTTATTTTCCATCGGGGAACTGCCCTTCCCTGACGGTGCGCAAACTGTGGGTAATGCTAGTACAACACATACACAGCGATGTTCACGTTCGTATCCAGTTTGATGTCACGCTCGAGGATCCCCCTCAGACTGCACCGCAACCTCCGGCCCGCAGGAGGCCGAAGATGTACAAGGTTACGCTGACGCAAGTGGCTAGGATTAACACTGAGTCAGCACGATGAACCGCTAGAGCCTCAGCATAGCTGATACGAGTATGGTATAGGGTTCTCTCCCGGTTCATCAACAGCCAGCAGTCCTCTGACAACACGGTGCTCACCGCCATCACGGTAATGAACCTATCCATTTTGTTGGCTCACGTTGTTCGTAATCACTGACTCTATAACCGTTCCCAGGCGCTGAACGTCGTCATCCGAACGCAACCAAACCTGCAGTACCCCTTTAACAAGCGGTGCTTCTACACGGCGCACGAGACGAAGGACATCGGGAAGGGGATTGTGCTTTGGCGGGGCTATTTCCAGTCCATCCGCCCTGCGCTCGGGCGCATGCTCATCAACGTCGATACCACTACGGGCTACATGTACAAACATGGACCACTTGTCCAGGTCTGCAAGGAGGTGCTAGATGCAGGCAGAAGGCTGTTCAATCCACAGACACGTCTTTCGCCCAATCGCGCCACGGGCGGGCAGCTGACTGAATCTGAAAGGCTGATTCTGCAGAGATCACTCGCTGGTGTGCGGATCAACATAACTATGGCTAATGGCATGCCGAGCCAGACGCTTAGGACGATCAAGAAGTTCTCGAGCGAGGGCGCGAGTGCATTGCGGTTCACCACACGCCAGGGGAACCAAATGACGGTCGCAGACTATTTCAGGAGGGCCATGAACCGCCCGCTGGACTGTCCCCATGCTATATGTGTTGAGGTGAGTGAGAATAAGTTCAAGTGATATACTGCAAGTCATTTCGCTCTGCTGCCGGCCTATTGACACAGTGCATAACTACAGGTTGGCAATGGCGCCATGATTCCTATCGAACGGTGTGAAGTCCTGCCGGGTCAGATCATGCATAAGCAAGTGCCGGATGACAAGGTCAAGGATGTCGTGGAATTCGCCACCAGGATGCCGCAGGAGCGTCTCGAAAGCATTCGTAAGGGGCTCGGTGTAAGTAGCTCTGTCGCCGCAACAGTGTTCATACTGTTGACCCCTGTCGACCCACTCGTAAACCAGGTCCTTGAATATGGACAGTCAGAATATGTTCGCGTAAGTACTTGGCCATCGAGGTCTGCATTCAATGTCTCGGATACTGACAATTGGTATCGCAGCAATTCGGCCTTAATGTGGATCAACACGCGATTGAAGCAAACGCTCGCATTCTTCCTTCGCCGACTATTAGATATGGTGAAGGTTCCACATTTGTAAGCCGCCTCTCCTTCGTACACTAACAGATGAAGCTGAGATGCCACATTCACTAGTCTCCTTCCGGAGGCTCGTGGAACCTGAGGAATCGCAAACTCCTCTCCCCCGTGACAATTCGGCGATGGTGCATTGTTATCTTCGGCTCAGATAGATCCTTCGCACGGCAATCTGTCCAGTATATACTGCGCAAGTTCTTAGATGCATGCAAAAGTCTCGGTGAGTATATTGCTTGTTTTTGCTCATTTACTAGCAACTAATCTTGCTCATAGATATCACTGTGACGGAGTTCAACCCTACAGTTGAGTACGTGGACCCACAGAGCGCTGTCGCCAAGGTCAGTAACAGTCGAGCTCTATGCCATTGATGGTCTGAATATCCCTTCTGATACTGACATGTGTATAATACACTTTGTGTAGGAACTACTGCGAATTGGAAACACTATCAACAAGTCTCATGGTGACTATCCTCAGTTGTTGGTTGTTGTGCTTCCCGAAAATGCCACAGAGATGTATAGAGCTATCAAACAGTAAGTATCTTTCATATTATCCCTGTCCAGTCTACGTGCCAATTATCCAGATGCTAATTTGGATTGTGACAATATAGCTTTGGAGACATTATGGTATGCTGTGACCCCGGGCATCTGTGTTAATGACACCGCTGAGTTTGTCGTTGCAGCACGGAGTTCCCACACAATGTATGAAGGCATCGAAGTGTGCATTTGGAAATGATCAATACTTTGCCAACATATGTCTGAAGTATGTCCAGATCTCATCATCTGCTAACGAATGACACCTGACTCGGATGTAATCAACTTTCAGGGTGAACGTCAAGATAGGCGGAATCAATGCCATCCTCAACCAAAGCTCCGCCGCAACGCTCGTCGATCCACACAACCCTACCATTGTCATGGGTGTGAGTCTGATTCCCGTTTGATGTGCCTGATTACCCTTGTTCCGAATACTGACGGATGATCTGCCCTGTGCCACGCATCAATTTTCACAGGCTGACGTCGTTCACCCTTCGCCGGGATCGCAGGGCCGCCCCTCATTCGCGTCGCTTGTTGCAAGTGTCGACTCAGGGGCGGCAAAGTATGTCGCGGATTGCCGCGTCCAAGCTCCCAATCAAGAGATGATAGCAGAGCTTGATGTGATGGTGAAGGCATGTCATATTTCTATACGAAAGCTTCTGTAACACACTTATGCTGTCTGCTAGAACATCTTGCAGAAGTACATGGATTACAGAGCGGTGATGGAGAAGAAAGCAGACAAGGCGCCGAAGCGGATTATTTTTTATCGCGGTATGTTCAAAGGACCTTATACAATGTAGAACTTGAGTTAATTCGAGATGCTACACAGACGGCGTTTCTGAAAGCCAATTCCAGCAAGTACTTGACCAAGAACTGCGCCAGATACAGAGTAAGTTTTATCTATAGCACCTGCAGTCCCCAGGTGGATTGAGCGTCGACGTCTTCCTGCCGCGCAGAGGCCTGCAACGAGCTGCAAATCAAGCCTCGCATCACCATCATTGTCGTCGGTAAACGACACCACGTACGACTCTTCCCCAGGAACGACAAGGAGGGCGACGCAAGAAGCAAGAACTGCAAAGCCGGCACGGTAGTCGACCGCGACATCACCCATCCTCTCGAGTTCGACTTCTACTTGTTGTCCCACGCGGGGATTCTCGGCACATCGCGTCCCGCGCACTACAACGTACTTCATGACGATAACGGGTTCACTGTCGATGCCATACAGGCCTTTTCATTCGCACTGTGCCACGTATACGCAAGGAGCACCCGTTCCGTGTCCATACCCGCGCCGGTGTACTGTAAGTCCTGGAGCACGCACTGTTCAACAACCCGAGTTCTGTGCTGAAGCGGTTGTTTCTAGATGCAGACATTGTGTGCGCTAGGGCGAAGAATCATTATTCGCCGGAGAGCAACCTCAACCCCGATCAATCTGAGAGTCACACCAGCGGAGCTGCGAGCCTTCTGGAAGACTTCAAGAGGGAATTCAAACCCCTCCATCCGAATATGACGAAGCGTATGTACTTCACCTAAACCCCCGCTTCGATGTGTGTTTCCTTGAACTACGTATGCCCCTTCAACTATCGTGCTTGGTACCTAACTCATCGACGAAATCGCCACGGATAAGGCATATATGCTGCCATTATGCACATCTCCTGAATCACAGCAGTGCTCTCATGTAAACTGACAAAAATATACTATGAATTATGCAACATATAGCTCGATGCAGATCTTAAACATCGTCACCTCGTGCTCTGAACAGGCTGAAATGTGCAACGAATAGATAATGATCCAGAACGCAATATAATTACATCATACATCTGTTTTACAGCTCATCGTGACTGACTTCAACAGGCTTGATGACGTTGCCCTCCTCATCAACCTCCTCAACTTCCCATTGCACCTGCGGCTGGGCCGCGGCGTCCGCCTGGTCGAAGAGACCCAGCATCTCGGGGTCGACCCGCACATGTGTGTCATCAAATGACAGGTCCTCTTCTTCGACCGGCTTTGTCTCCACTGGCGGAGCAGGCTTGACCGATGAGTCCGCCTTCGCCGTTTCGAGACGCCGAGAGAGCGACGGAGGATACGTCGACGCGCGAGTAAGGAATCTTTTGGTAGGAGTAATTTAAGTAGCGTCATCGAAGAAGGAGTTGATAGTACATACTCATTTGAATCGGGCACGCTAAAGCCTGAGCGGACTAGCGCGCCGTCGATCAGGACTGCAGTCACCTCACGGAGCTCGTCCTCCGCCTCGAGGTCGCGCTCTTCCTCCTCTGAAGGAAGCTGGTCGACGCGCTTGAGGAGACCCTCAATCAATGGCGAGCGGGGATTGATTTCGAGGAGCTTCATCTTCTTCGCGTATTCATGCATGAACTGGTTCGCCTTGCTCTGCTGCGCGTCTACAATGCGTTGTCGGAAAGATAGTTTGTGGAGGTGGGTCAATACACTTACTGATCATCTTTTCGACGTTGGCGGTGTAGCCGTGGGTGTCGGCGACGATGGCACACGGACTAGTGACTAGCCTGTTGGAAATGACAACTGCAGCCAACAGTATGAGCCCAGCCAGATCCAATTGTTACGGCTCGTCGCAACCTACCATCGCGTACGATCTCCCCAGCTTCCTTCTTAAGCCACTCCAACAACGGCTTGTACTGCTCAGTCAAGACTTGTTGTCTCTCCTTCTCTTCCTCTGGATCTGCGTCTAAGTTCAGATGTTAGCGTTTATACACAGATTGCTTTCTATGGTATGACATACCCTCATCGCCAAACTTAAGCCCGGCTTTTGCCACATCCTGGAACGGGATCTTCCTGCGCAGCTGATGAGCATCTGTCGAAACCTGCTGGAGTAAACCACCACACTTACTTCCAGTTCTTGATGTTTTGGACGAAAATCTCGTCGAGCGGGTCGTTAAGAAGGAGCACCTGATAACCGCGAGCATGAAGCTTCTCGACGAATATACTCTTCGAGAGGTCGTCGGTGGTCTTGCCTATATCGGCAAGGTAGAAGATCTGTGCAACATTATTAGCACGATTGGTTCACTTTAGTTCTAAATTTATCTACCTGTTTCTGACCCTTCTTCCTCTCCTCGAGATACTGCAATCGAATGAGTTGTAAGAACCACATGCTGAGTGTAGTGTGACATTACCTTGTCAAGCGTAGTTGAGTTGCCCTGATTAGTATGGAACCGAATGAGAGACGCCAACTTCTCGCGATTCTTGCGGTCTTCGATCGCACCCAACTTGAAGACGTTATTATACGCCTGGCTGATCTGTTCCCACTTGTCCTCATCAGCCTCAGGATCGTCTTCAGATGAGATGCGATGAAGCGTCTGAATGATGTGTTTCGTGATGATGCTCTTGAGCTGGCGGAGGAACTTGTTCGACTGCAGCATCTCGCGCGACACATTGAGGGGGAGGTCCTCGGCATCGACGACGACCTTTACCCAGCTCGCCCACTTCGGCAGTGCGTCCTCGCCGAGATCGTTCGTGATGAAGACACGCTTCACCATAAGGCGGACATCCTTGGCGCTGGTCAGGAGCGGGTTCGTCCAGTATTCGTCGTTGCTGGGATGAAAATCAGTGCTGTGCCGTCGACAGCTTCACCTTGTTCAGACTCACAGTTTTGACGGAATGAAAATGATAGCGCGGAACGACACCCCGGAACCTGAGTCTCCGGAGAAATGGTGCCATGAAAGAGGTTTCTCGTAGTCCTTGAAAGTGGCTTGGTAAAAGCGCTCGTATTCCTCATCAGTGACGGTCTTTGGGTCACTAAAGCGGGGATGTCGTGAGTTAGAGTATCAATGCTTTCAGTGGAACACTCACCGCATCCAGATTGGTGGCTGCGAGTTTAGGTGCACCCACTCATCCACGATGACCGGCTTTGTCTTAATGCCCTTCTCCTCGTCCTCCTTCTCGAGTTTTTGCATCATATCATCGAACGCTTCTTCGACTGTCGGCTGCTCCTCATCGAGTGACTCCTCCAGCTCCTCTTTCTCCTCGGGTACCGAAGGTGATTCGTCCTCGGCCTCTGCGGTCTCTGTAACAGTCTTCTCTTCCTGCGGCTCTTCAATAGGTACCATCTCAGTACGTTGGGTGAAGAGGTATATGGGGAAGGAGGTAGAGAACGAAGAGTGCTTGTTACTAAGGGGCAGTCGTAATTAGTGCACGCCGACTCAAGGAAATGTGTGTAGCACATACACCAACTCAGTGACCTTCTGGGTATCCACGTACTCAAGTGCATCGTCCTTGAGTACTAAGGTGATCTCTGTACCACGACCAAGGGTGTTTCCCCTCGGGTCAGGGTATACCTCGAATGTACTGTCATCAGCTGAGGAGCTGAAGACGTATTGTTCAGGGTTCGGGTTTTTGTCGCTCTTCGCAGCTACAGACGTGACATAGACCTGATCAGCGACGAGGAAGCTACTGTAAAATCCAAGACCGAAAGCGCCGATGAGATTGCCAGTGCCTGTCGTGTCTGTGCTCTCCGCTTTCGCGAGGAACTCAGAGGTACCGGACTTCGCGAGTGTACCAAGGTTCTCTGTCAACTCCTCCGGAGTCATGCCAATACCGGTGTCTGCGGAGTTTGTAAGGACGTGAGGAATGCGTAGAAAGTAAGGTATAACGCACCCCGAATGTACAAACGAGACGACCCATCTTCCTCCTTCCACGATTTGATAGTGATGTTCATCTGCTCGGCGCCTTCGAGAACTTGCTTGTCGGTAAGCGAGATGAGACGGAGCTTTTCGAGAGCATCGTTTGCGTTGGATATCAATTCACGTAAGAACACGTCCCTGTGCAGTCGGTTAGGAACATTTCAATTGGTGAACGTAGACGAGACTACCTGTGTGAGTACAAGCTAAGAGAAAGCAAGCGTAATTAGCAACGACTTCACAAGCGACCTGAAGGTGGGAACGCACCTGTTAATGACGATTTTCCGCAACCGCGCTACATCGCTCTAGACAAAACGCCACGTTGGTCTCGACTTTTTTCCATACGAAACGTGTAGCCTGTACATACCTGGTAGTCAAACTTCTGCGCGCCTTCTTGCGATGCGAGTGCGAGAAGAGAGGTCGTAAGGACAGTGACAGTGAGGAAGAGAGCGCGGACGGCCCGCATGGTGAAGATGGTGTGTCGCAATCAAGACCCTGAGCGCTGTTTTGAACGGTCCTGACGGTTTTTATCTCTGAAACCTGTACTGAGTGCTTTCCAGAACGAGAACGGACTGACGTGTCGCGTTCATGATTACAGGCGCTTATCGCTTGCCAGCACACAACGCGCCCATCCCATCAAAGCGGCCTCGTGGCTCGGATCCCGTGACCGTGCCTCGGAGAATCTCATTTTTATGTCCAGTCCTCCCCACGGTCTTCGTCTCGCCACATCTTAGAGTGCACGTTTAAAGGCCATATTTCCCTCTGAACAGCACACTGAGCTGTGAGTACGCACTTTGAAGACAGTATATCCCGAAGATTCCACGACAAGTAAACCTGACTGCAATTTGAAACCAAATCAGCCATAACAGCGGCTTTCCCTGATCCTAATGATGCAAGATTTACAGGAGGAAATTGTGGACCAGTGCTCTTGTCGGTTATTATCGGCGCATATCGTCTGTCTGTGCGACCCCCGCAATCAGGTCCTGTGCCAAGTGCCACAGACCTTACTCTGGATCGCTAACCTAAGTACTGGGCGTTACGCGTTACATCCACGCGAGCGTTACGCAGCGCGCCCCTGTCATATACACACTCTCCGAGGGACACCGTGTTCCTTTATTACCACCAACCCGACGTTGAGTATAAGAGTAGGAACCGTAGCAAAGTTTTCGATAACGCGTTATCGCATCCCACAACCATGGACTCGCCTATGGACGCGGACGAGTTCCTAGGGTTTGCTCGAGTCATGTTTGAGCATGTTTTGGAAGGCGATGAAGGCGACAGAGGCCCTATTCTTGAATACGACTTCTCCGGACTCTACAACCTTCCATGGGGCACGTTAGCGTGGAAGAATCCTTCTATGTGCTTACCTCAAGACTTCATCGATCGTACTCTGTCCTACCTCGCGCTTATACCAACGGACGGCCTTCACCCTGAACGAAAGGAGGTCAAGAAGAACCTTGGGCGATGTTGCTTAGTTTCACGGATATGGAGAAAGCTCGCACGCCCTTACCTGCTGCAGGATATTGTTTGGGAATTCTCCGGTCGCGCAAGCCTTAGGGTTGACGAAGTACATGCATTCCGGAGCTTCCTCGAAAGAGAGCGAGACATTTGCTCCAACATCAGGAAGCTCCAATTAAAGTGGGTGGACAATCCTCCTGTCCATTCTTCTGAGGCAGCCGGAGGAGACCCCGTTATGGAAGAAGACGACAGTGTGGAAGATTATTCCTGCGCACTGTTGAGCGGAGTCGTTCGTCATATTCCGCGCCTCCGCGTCTTGCAACTATCTGGCTTTCCCGGATTCCCAGGTCCCGTACACTCTACCTATCCGGCACTTACGAGCCTTCAAATAGACGGCGGCGTCAACATGACATTGAGCGACATTGTCAGGGTCATAGGCGCGTTCTCTTCCATATCGCATCTTGAGTTGCGAAACTTGAACTTGAAGGGGAGGCCCGACTCGTCAACCCCCACTATACCGTCGGATATCAAATCCATCCCTCATGATCTAGGCTTGAAGTCCATCGCGATGACTGACGTCCGTCACCACTCGCGCCTTCTCTTTTCTTTAGCGCAGTCGACTTCGATCCGGACGTTGCAGTCTCTGGACGTAGGCCCCATCTCCACGTACGCTGCGACCTATCTTTCGGATATATTCCGCGTAGTCGGACCAAATCTTCGTCATTTTGGCTTCGATCTGTACTCACCGACGGTCAATGATATGACCGTGTGCACATTCCGTGATCATTATGCAGGTTGGTGAACACTTCTGTATCGCTAATACGGTATATCAGGTATTGATTGAGATTATCTTTTTGTATCAGAACTTACACATATCTACGCCTTGGATTTATCGCCTTTGACTTGCCTACGTTCATTGCAAGTCGGTCTCCTTGTCCTGATGGGAGTCGCGAGGGGTGGAAGTGCCCATCACGATACCGGCAGGCTGCCCACTATCAACATTCATCTTCTCCGTTCACTATTCGCGGTGTTGCCCCATACACTTGAAACTATCACTTTCACAACACGATTACAGACATACCTTCCATGGGTCAATGCCGTAGACATTCACATAGCGATGGAACAACTAGAAGACGTACTGGTACCGCCCATACACCATTTGCGCACCGTGACCTTTATCCCGAAAGGCGCGGCGACGATGCCGTCCGACGGTGCGCGCTCACTGTATGAAGCAGATCTCAAACAGTGCTTGGCACACGCCCTAGGGAGGCTGAATGCTCGTGGCCTCTTACGCTTCGGTTGAGGAGTCGGGGACGAACTGCCTCGGCCATCCTGTAGTTCTGTTCAAATCTTACTTGCACGTCATACATCGGTCCCATTATTAGTTATCGGTCATCGCCGCACAAGCAAAAGCGCATTAACTACGGTCTTTCTACGGTCAGCTGCGTACATATGGTCACACGGACGGCTCTCGTGGTCTCAGACGGCGCCACCCGTACGCCAAACAGCCAAGTATTCGATAGCTATGGTCGATATCTTTAGGTGTAACATCGTATCTTCTACAGCTTCTACAGCTTCTACGCTAGGACTCGGCGGGTTCGTAGTCGGTGCAGTCTTGATCAGGAATAGGCGCGCCCTTATTTGACCTCCCGC
>JANHOG010000291.1:0-19303 GCA_027627325.1 Phlebia brevispora
GGCTAATATACCTCCCTGAGATCAAGTTCCGCCGCGCATTGAACAGGGCATTCGGACCAGGAGGCTGGGGTCTTGCGCCGCGCAGTGAGACAAACGTCGGCCCCAGAGTCGTCTCCCGAGAATACGCACTCGTGTGCCTCGGCAGGCACGTGTTAACATCATGGCGGACTGCCCATGGAGCACTGATCTAGTTCGTACTATAGGCTGGTCGCCATTGCTCGTGGAGAGCAGGAGTACTTTGACCCATCCGGTATCGCCACTGCAACCGAGGCCTGCAAGAGCAATGCCCTCATGCGCTGCTGCAAAGACCTTGGTGTCGCAAGCGAGCTCTGGGATCCACGGTTCATCCGTGAGTTCAAGGAAAAGTTCTGTGTAGAAGTATTTGCAGAACATCTCCCGACCAAAAAGAAGTGAGCATCTTCTTTCTTCGTGCGTAGAGACAACAGCTGAACTGAGATCGTAGGAAGAAGCTATGGAGGCGCAAGGACCAGCCTAAGTTCGACTATCCTTACAAAGAGTAGAGCGCTGCATGACAGTTGCAGTTGCTGGATATCCGAAACTTCACTGTATCAATTCGCCCCACACCACTCACCGGAATTACGATGCCCTGACCATCAATAGAGGCGGTGTCCGCTAGTGTGCACTGCAGCCCACAATTGCCGATAAATACCTCCTAATCCGCGTAAGTAATGAAATCATACAGTAATCTAACATCAGGGTCGTGGGCTCCTGCCGCCACCATCATGATCCTCGTCGTCGCTGTCGTCCACTCTGAATATCTCCTCTCTCGGCGTAAATGTCGTCGCGCGCTCCTTCCCCTTATCCAGATGTGTGGAATACTCTTTATCATCACCTTCAGGGTCATGAGAGTCGCCGCTCTGCGTCAAGGGTATGTTCTCTTCGAGAGCCCCGAGGCCGTTCTCTGTAGAGCCAGGAAGGCCACGCAGGCGACCACGGCGCGAGCGCCACCATACGAAGCCGCCAATGAGGATGGCGATAAGGAGTAGAACAAGCGCTGCGGAGCCTGCGTTATAGTACGCTGTGGTGTTGTCAGCTAGAGTACACGCTGCGTACGCTATCGAGACACTAACCTTCCCAGCGCGCCTTGTCCTGCTCCGGCGTCTTTGCGGGCCCAGGCGTTGGACTCGGTTCCTCGTCCAATAGGGCAGGCAGCGGCTTGGTGTCAGACCCAACAGCACTAGGGATGCGCACCGAGCCGTCCGTTAGTGCTGTGAAGTTCACGCCCATGAAGCGCAGGATCATGTCGTGCGTCACATGCGGCACGTCGAATCCCGCCATGTGCGATGCATTGAAGATCTAAAAGCGCACTTGTCGTCAGCACGACAGCACCATTGCGCCACATGCAAGCGCAAACATGCAGCAGAGCGGCGCGCACCTTGACGTATGTCAGATTGCGTGATGAGACCCATGTCCCAGCGGGTGCACCGCCTACGGTCCACGACTGCGTTTGAACGGTCTGCCGCCATCAGATTAGCACTGATCACTACATGGGCCGCATCGCGGCTGCGGCCACTCACCCCCAGGCCCGTACCGCCGTTCCACGACATTGACTGTATCATCGTCTCAATGCCCATGTAATTACAGATCAGATCCTGGTCACCGGCAAACAGGAGGAGAGGGATGCGCTCGAGGACGCGCGGGATAACCGTGACGGATGCGTTGGAATGCTGTGTGGCAAAGTTGCGGTGAATTTGTCCGCGACACTCTTCCCATTCCTTAAGCGCGCTGCTGGCATGCAGCGCACGGACGACGTCTTTTCGCTGTGCACCAGTAGTTAGGTCGCGTTGGTACATGTTTCAAGGCAAAGCTCACCCGTAAATATGTATACATATCGGGCAAGTCTGGCGGCCAATTCATGCCGCATGCAGGGCTGTCGTCGTATAGACGGACGTCGTACATGTTCAGACACTTCGGTTTGCCGTCAATTCTGCAGCCAAAAATTGTCAATATGTCCTGTGCACCAAGCTGAGTGCACTTACAGCTTTGATTTGCCCTCTATCACCGTGCCAAGCAATGATTCGCAGAAGGAATCATGGACGGGATAGACATCTGTGTAGCCAGCCAAGTTGCCCATGCATCTGTCTGTGGCTTGTTTGGCGCGTTTATAGTCCTGTAGTGGCAAGTCAATGATACCGCCAATGATATACAAGTGATGGTGGCACCTCCGAGTTCTCCTCCACGATACCGTGTTTGACCGCATAATCGAGGTAAGACGGGTACTGAGTTCGCGAATCAATCCATCCATTTCCAATAGCAGCGCCTCGCAACGGGATATTCAAGTCCGAACTTAAGATAGCGTCCGCTGGTGAAGGCAGTTAGTCCTATTGAAGGGGGTTCAGAGGGCAGGATATACCAAAGTATGGAATGTATTGTCCAGCGTAGCTCTCGCCACCAAGGTACGTCTGCTCGAAGTGAGTGGCACAGCGAATTTCGTATGGTCAGAGCACTTACATCCATAGAAAGATATTCGGGGAATACTTCATAGAAATTCCGTAAGAACTGTATTATGTGCCTCGAGGCCTACGCGACGGTTGAGTTGGCGAGGTTAGCAAAGCGCTGAAGCAAACACACCTCGGGAAGCTCATGCAGATACCCATTTGAGGACGTGTACGAGAATCCCGTTCCAGCGGGTTGGTCAACTGCAATTTATGAACAAGTAAGCCACAGAGTGTAAATAATGACCACTTACTATAGACCATAGTCGTGTACTCTTCCCAGCCGCCTTCAACCGTGTGCAGTCCGCCGTCCTTGTCCAATCGCCACGGTCCGACTTCCATCATAAGACCGTCAAAGGAGGAACATCCTGGTCCGCCATTGAACCAAAACAGTATACGTTCCTTGTCCGCTGTCCGACGCGCTTTGATCAAGACGAAAAAGAGATGCGCAGTGACTTCGGAAGCCGGCGCGGCCGTTGCATTAGGGTCGGAAGGGAGGTGCCCAGCGTAAATGTGTAACGGATGTGCACCATCCTGACGCAAGTCCGGGAGTTGGGGGACGTAGAAGGATGCAGCAGACGGTACTGCGACGGGGATCAGGAGCGGTCAATGCATGCGGAGGGCGCACTCACTGTCAGTAGGTGCTGCTGTCGTCAAAGCAGTGTACAATAGAGGTGGTATCAAAGCCCAGAGGTAGCCTATACAGCGAGGAGGCAGCATTTTGTGCATGGACGTCGTGGCCGACGTGGAGGTCGACGGCGGTGCACTCTCGCTGTTGCCTGTTACACTGGTATAAATTATTGGCATATAACTCTTAACTCGGTCGGAGGTATTCTAAAAATAGCATCGATAAGTATAATTCCGTGCAGTTATCCGCTTCCAGGCACGACGGCGTCCATCACAGCTTGATTGCAGCTATCGCGGTCGCAGCGTGTGCAAGAGCCACGGACGCGCGCAAATGCAGACGACGCCTGTCTCAACTCAACCACCATGAGGGTCGTGTCCTTCCTGCTCGGACCTGTGCTAGTTGCAGCCTGCGTCAGAGCACAGTACTTTTCCGAAGGCTGGAAACCTGGTCAGCAAGCCTATGGCACTGGCGAGGCAGCTCCGGCAGCCCCATTATATACCCCAGGTGCTGAACCTCCAATTAATTCAAACGAGCAGCAGGGAAACAAGGCGTCGTTTGATTTCTCCAAGCTCTGGACATCCGGTCCGGTAGCGTCGCTATTAGCGAAGGCTGGCGTTAACTTCTCCGTGAACGCTACGGAGGAGCTGTGGGATCCGCGAGTCCCTCTTATCACAGACAATAACTACCAGGAAGTCATTGTCAATGAGACACTGACAGCTGAGGAGGAAGAGAGACGGACATGGTTCCTCGTAATGTATGCTGCTGCACAACGGTACCCGACATGACATTGACATTTAATGCAGTTCCACCTCCCTGGGCCAGCAGCAACAAGGAGGCATTTCAAGGCTTGTCGACAAGCAGTTTGACGAGGCCTTTAACACAAGCCTAGTTGAAAATGATTTGCCTGACGTTCGATGGGGTCGCATCGACTACCTGAATGTCACTTACATTACCACAAAGTGGAACGTATGGCAGTACGTTCGATAATCTCCCTTTGCTATTAAGATATGCTAATTCGACGCAGAGGACCTTGGCTGGTAGTTTTGCGGGATCGCGGACAATCATTACGATTTTACAACGCGCGGCAAGTGCGGTTGAATTCAACGATCATGCGTAACTTCCTCAAGGAAGAGGGCTGGAAAAATACCGAGCCGTGGACCTCTATGTTTGCACCAGGTGGAAAGAGGTGACTGCGATGATTTTCTTGGACGGCCCATTATTGACTCTAGCCTAGGGAATTTGTCCTTCATTACTTCGCATTGGGCATGAAATACTCTTACGACACGATCGTTCGGGTTCCCAAATTCATACTCATGATCATCACCGGAGCGTTGGGAAGCCTGATTTTGCGTTTGTTGCACAGTCAACCATCAAAGCCCGCGGAGAGCAAGCCCAAGCAGCCCGTGGCTAAGCCGGCAGCTGTCGCAGAAGCATCATCGACTCCCGCTCCGACACCAGCGAGTCCGGCGAAAAAGAGCGGGGCAAAGGGTAAAAAGACAGGGAAAAAGTAATTCTGTATGTCCTATCTGCAGCAGGCTATGTACGAGAACGGGTCGGTTTGTTATATTTCCGGATGTATGTTCTATCTGCGTAGGACAGCATTTATGTCGTAAACGTTCATCACGTCTTTATTGCACTTGAGTTATGTCTCTTTCTCCATGATCCTGTGCACAATCTTCGCCGCACTGTTCTTCCCTTCGCGCATATACTCCAGTCCAGCGTTGACACCGTCAAGGCCCCCGTCCCATAGTTTGACAGGATTGGGCTTGATGTCTCCGGAGCTTACGAAGGCCGGTACTTTTTCCAGAAACGCCGCCATATGATCGCGGTGTTCGGGAAGTACTGGATACGTATTCCCCAGGAGATTGAAGCTGAGGCCGAGTGTTGTGTAGATGAGCGTATCTGTCACCATAATGCCAGCCGTAAGTCACTATCGATCTTTGATAAGTCATTCAGGGTGGAATGCCTACGTTTCACCTCTACGTCCTTGCGGAATTGGGCAGCAGCCGCTTCTGGAACCATGATAAATACTGCCCTTCCAGGGCCGGGGCCGAGGACTTTGACAGACAGTAACTGCGTCTGTTCTGTCGCGATTGTGTCAAGCGCATGGTGTAAAGAACCGCCCGTGAGGTCTTTGATTTTGCTCAGCACTTCCGGATCCCTATACTGCGAACAGGTGGAAGGCTGAGCATGCTATATCACTTTTGAAAGGTATTACGCACATCCAAGACAACGTCTGCTCCGAACGACTTGCAAAGGTCCCAATGACGCGGTGATGCGACGGTCAAAATTTTGTACCCTGCGAGACGGCCCAATTGTATGGCAAACATTCCAACAGAGGCTGTAATAGAGCATCAGAAGTCAGTGTTGGCATGCTCCAAAGCACAGGTCGAACTTACTGCTTCCTCCGTAGATGAATATCCATTGATCATTAATTATTCTCTCTGGAGGCTCAACAAGTCCGAGGCGGTCGGGTAGGAATAGCGAGTGCACTGCTGTCCAGAAGCTGATTACGTATAACAATATCAGCCATCTCTATGGCACAATTTATCACGACCATTCATTCCAAGACTCACGCGCAACCCATCGTCGCCGCCTGCTCATGCGAGATCGTTCCCTTCGGAATTTTCCACACGAGACGGGCTGCCGCCTTCACGTACTCAGCATAAGCCCCACGGTCCGTGTAGTTTCCGCCGTGCGTAAAACCCGCGACATCGTCGCCTACAGCTAGGGCGTCCTGGGGGACGCCGCTCCCAACTTTGACCACGACGCCGGCGAAGTCGCACCCGCTGATAGTGCCGGGATTGCCAAACCAGTCCACGTCTGGAACTGGTTGTAAGACTGAAGCATGGACACTAGGTTGTGGAGGTCATAGACGTACGATGCCAGTCCGTGGGATTTTGTGCGGCTGCGATGGTACGGATGAGGATCTCGTCCTCGGCGATGGAGGGGACAGGTTTTTCCTGGACGATCGCGCAGTGCTTGCCTTGAATCACGAGGGCCCTCATCTTCTCTGGGATGACAGTCATTCGGTGTTGTAGTTGCAGTACGTTCGAGGACAGGTGGTCGAACTGAGCCGAAACCCGCCGCAGTACTGCATTGAGAGAGGCGATAAGTAGGCACGAAATACACGCCGGGTATTTTCGTCATGAGCATCTGCTGCACTACTGGCTTTCTTGGCTACAATGTAAGTGGGTCCTGCGCTATAAAACGACACCCATTTATGAGCTGTATATTTATGCAATGATATCAGATGAACAAATGTGGAGCATAACTACGTACCTATGACCAATGCACCCGGCTCAGAAGTCACAATGGCCGTTTCAAGTTGAGGCGTCAGAATAATTCCTGGGATACGTACATGAACAGCTGATGATCGCGGGAGAACCAACATTCTCACAATCACTGAGGAAGGACAAGAGGTATGAACGGGAGAAGACTACTATATCAACATTCATTGGGTATCGCAACGAACAGGATGAAGTCACAACAGTGATAGTAGAGAAGACGAACGAAGAAGTGAAGGAACATAGTCATACATCCGCGCTCTTAACCGCACTTTATGCGCAGATAAGTTTGTAGGCGGTGTATGTCGTGCCGCCAATGACCAAACCGAGCAGAGCTGCAGCGTTTCCAAACATACTTCCCATGAAGTTCCGCTAGAACGTCAAGGTCCTGGTCAATACTTCGGAACTCGGTGTAAAGCTTGTTATTCTCACCTTGGCGGGATCGCCGGTACTGTACCCGATGGTATAGATAAAACGGGCGGCCGTCCACACACCGCACAAAGAGGCTGCATACACAGGGTACTTCAAGCCGACGATCAACGTGCTCGTAAGAACTTGCGGCAGCCATTCAAGTGTGTTCTGGTGGGCGCCTTCGCATGACACGTATTCAGATTCCTAACTAGAATATCTTGAAATGGAACAAAACATACGTTGTGTGCAGTTGAACACATGAGCTTCTTTCGAAGCTTCTGCCTCAGCCTTCTCAGCGTAAACTAAGGGCAAGCATGAACAAAATGGGGCGCTATCATGGGGCAAGTGGCCTACGCTGCGGGTAGGGGATCTTGGCTGCTTTGCGTGCCCTAGCGACCCTCAACATCTGGTAAAAAGTTAGCCAAAAGGTGCCTGCGACTGCAGCGACCGTATATCCATATCTGTCAACGTTCAGAACTTCACAGACGCGTCTGAAAAGCGAGATAGACGTACTTTTCCGGAATGACAATCGCGGTGGACATGTTGATGTGAAGATGCGTGAGAAACTCAAGGCACAAGAATTTTCAGGATGTTAGGAGCTGTGAGAACCTTGCACAGGGCTTTTATACCCCCGAGATTTGTTCTGGAATGAACACGATTCGCTGACCGACGCGTATGTTGGGAAGTTGTGTACTCCCCCCGGGAATTCGGATTTCGGAGTGACGCGTCACACACTAACTACCGGCTGCTGACAATTATCACGTTACTCACACAGGAGCATCCTACCGACCTATAGTAAAAGCAATCACAGCAGGTCGTGCGTGGGCATTGAGACGGTCGAGTGAAAGCAAGACATGGTCAATGCGCGCAGATGATAGCTTGAAGCAGCTGCTAAACGGGCTGAAACCATGTTAACCTGATTCGAGACAAAAAGGTAAAAATTATTCCGATATTAGTATTACGTAATTTTCACGTGACAGCATGACTGAAAGCTGGTGCTTCACGGGACGCGTCACGCACCGCGCCACGTACGCGTATACGCGCCTCGTACCCGTTCTCGGACAATCGGGACGCGTACGTCGAGCCCACGGGACTTCATTCTTCAGACTTGAGTGTGTGTCTCACGAAATCAATAAGCATAATACAGCCAGAATTATCCAAATACGGTGCAGTGGACTGCAATATAAGCTCGCCTTGTCCGTGATCCTAGTTAGTAGCATCGAAACGCGGGTGAAGGTCGACGCGTACGCTCGGCTGCGACTCGCAAGTAGAACAGTCTAACAACCCAATCGTTCGGCTATGACAATAAATAGATGAATTGTTCGCTGAATAAGTCTGTAGCTCTGTAGGCTTGCGTGTCGAGCATGACGCGGCTCACGCGGTAGGTGTAATCCGAGGAGTAGTCGCTCCGGCGGAGACTATGGTTACACGTATTACACTATCGATATTTGAATGGCGCCAAGGCCGTAAACTACGAAATCCCGACATGCCGGGAAACATCATGAGTTCGTTTGTACCGAGGCGGCGCTCTGCTCTCGAAGAGGCAGAACGCTGCTGCATCTTGCGCTACTTGTAAAAGGTAAAACCTATCCAACTGCAGATGCAATGGAAGGACTGTGCAAACTGCCGGACGCACAGTTGCCTTCTCGCGAATCCTAGAAGCTTCTTGGATTGAACGTCGATAGCTTTCGAAGTGCAAATCGGCTAGGAGCACTTTAACTCCCTAGGTAGTAAGCTGCCATTCACAAGTCAATGTGTCATTACAGTGCTCACCAAGGCTCATTTGGAGTCCATTGTGTACTGGGATGTAGCTCGGTCGAGAAGGTTGTCTGAATAGCACTAACGGCTGATAAGTGTCTACCGCTAGGCCGAAGCCGTTAATCAAAGTAGCTCTACCCACGAAGATTTTACACATAGTGGTCCAGGATCCCCTCGTTCGCGACCGACTTGACATTCTAGTAAAATAAGGGTGGCGCAAGACTGATCCTCGTGTCCGTCTTCCTTTATCGATCACGGAGCTTGATATGGGACGCGACTATCGTTGAGCGCGAAAAACCCTTGTTTTCTTCCCGATTGGCTGAGAATACTAAGTAACAGCCGCTCAACGAGACTCAAAGGTCTTCGTGGCATAGCGATATGCAGATCATGCTAGCGGAAGTGCTGTGGGCTGTCTTATGGTTGACCAGTATGAGCAAGTCTACCTCTGTGGCGGTTAGACGCGTGAAGTAGAAGCCTGTGAATTTCAGTGCAAGAGAGAGCGATTCACCTACGACTGGATACGAGGTCTGCACATTGCGACCGAGCTTCTTGGTCACGATCGTGAGACTCTCAACGCCGGGCATGGGGACAAGGAGCGTTGAACTTCTGGAGTAGGAAATGAACTCTCGAGATGGCATATTCGAGAGATGAAAGAAAGATATTCCTGTGGAACGTGATTCTCGAACTCGAGAAAAGAGTAACTCATGTGTGCATACCTCGCAAAGTTGCATCCCTCGTATGTGCGAATTCGAGCCGCCTGATTGCATAGTCGCTCGTGCGCAATACAGATGTTATAATTCTAGCGTACTTGGAGAATTATATTCGAGACTCATCTATTGCAGCCTGCAATACACGAAGCTGTAACTCTTCAGCATCAGTTGTCCGGACACTACTTGGAGACTATACCGTCATGATTACTGTTGTGATACCCATGGGAGGGGCTTCGACAGATCAATGTTCCCTCCACTCAGGATGATCCCTACTGGACCTGCGATTCCAAGCTGCTCGAAGGCTTTACTGCGGGCAGCAGCAAAGGCCGCGGCACCGCTAGGCTCGACCACGAGTTTGAGTCTCTCCCATAGCAGCCTCATTGCTTCGATAATCTCCTGTTCATATCAGCGTAAAGACACCGCCATCAATACGGCCGAGTATTAATGGCACGCGCATGCGACAATCTCAGGCCACGCACCTCATCAGAGACCACTATCACGCTCTCCACCTTGCTCTGGATGATAGGAAAGTTAATCTTGCCGACAGGCGTCTTTAATCCGTCCGCAATCGTGTTGGCCTGGACGTCTTCCATTCGTTTGCCTTCCCTGAGTCCTTGCGCACAATCAGCGGCCCCTGCAGGCTCGGCACCAAACACTCTCACGTTCGTCCCATCCGCAGCGAGAGCAGTCACCGGCAAGCAAGCCTCCTCCGCCGACAGGTGCAATGACCGCTGCCAGAGGTTCTGGTACTTGCTCGGCCAGTTCTAGAAACGCAGTTCCTTGGCCGAGGATCGTGTTTACAGCATCATATGGTGGTATAAAGGTCGCGTCTGTGCGCTCCTGGACAGCAGCCAGCGAAGCTGCTCGTGCAGGCGCGTTAGGTTCGCAGAACGTTATTTCAGCGCCATACGAGCGGACTGCAGCAATCTTTGGTTGTGCAGAGTTGTTTGGCTATGAGAAATTGGACGGTTAGAAGCGGCGAGGACAACCCGCCATGACTCCTCACTGACCATCACGACGAAACACTTGATACCGCGTTCCCGCGCAGCCAGTGCAAGTGCGCCTGCATGGTTGCCTGGAAAACGAGGGCCATGTTAGCGTTAGGAATCAAGTTCATATGATATGTATCATGCTACGCGTACCTGAACTGTGGGTGCAAACACCCCTACACAGTTCATCTTCCGTGAGCTGTCCTAAAGAGTAGCTTGCACCCCTGAATTTAAAAGCCCCGCCCTTCTGCAGGTTCTCCGCTTTGAAATACAAGGTATTCCTGTGAGGCAAGGCCCGGGATAGAGATGACGAAGTAAAGACCGGCGTGCGGTGAATGAGCGGTTTGATTGCCTGGTATGCTTTCTCTACAGAAGACTTGGAGAGCTCTGACGATGCGTGGTTCTCGGGCATGTTCCTGTTGGTTTCCTGGTCTCTGCGCTGAGAACGGTGGCGTCAGTTGAACAGTTGATACGAGGCAGATAGAACAAATTGAAACACAGATCGTGTTCTTTATTCAAATATGAAATATTTGGGCCTGTATGGGCCACCACTCGCCGCGTTCTTCGCTGCTGTAGATCGGTAACAGCACTAGCAGCAAGCCTACTATAGATGATATTATCGCGATAGCCAGCGATAACAGCCAGGATCGTCAATTGGATAAACTTGTGAAGATCGACACATACGGACGGAAATGAATCAGATGTACAAACCTAGGGTCCAACTTGTTATGTTCTAATCGAGCGTTGACAAAATACTCTCAATCTCGATGGGATTGGAAGTTGAGAGGCGGGCGCTAACATCGCCGGACCGTGGTGCATTTGATATCCCATCAAAACTTGAGGGTCAAGCGCGAACGTATTGAACCTGCCCTTTTTCTAACGCTACAGGTTCTGCTGCATTCTTTGGTCCGCGTACACCCACTCTCGATGAGCTGCGGAGATCCCTTTGCACAGGGTGAAGCTGAAATCTTTTTTTCGCTGTGCGAATGCAACGCAATGTATGGCGTGCTACGTCGGAGGGTACGCCTACTACGATACTCGGGCTCTGTACTAACATTATGGCAAAAAATGCCTCGGAATCTTAGAAACGCAACCGACGTTCACGGATGATTTCTCTATATTCCGACGTTGTAGGTTCTTGTTGGGAGCGTGGCACACGGAACCATTACCTGCTTCCACGTCATTCATACGGTATCGGCTACTTGACCCAGCTGGAAACCTTTCACTCGCCTGTCCCAACTTGGGCAACCAGGATTCGGTTTCTGGTCACGGAGCTGAAAGTTATTTACGAGTTCCCTTCCATTTAAGCTAACTTTCCACCTCTGAGACTCTTTAGCATTACCGCACTTTCCCCCGTTCTCACTTGAAGGCCGTTGCCGAGAACTTTCACCGTCTACTCAACACAAAGCGATCATATTTAAATGGTGTTAGACGGTGCAATGCGGATCAGAACCGATCAACATGGATGAAACGCCTATGTGACCCCTCGTATATTTGTCCCGCGCCTTCATGGAGTGTCGGAAAATCGGTGAGCGATCTACGCTTCCTGATGGAGGGCGTAGGTAGTGTGTCTTATCCACTCGGCTTAGGCGTAATCTTTGTTGTGTACAAGGCACCCTGAGGTTACCCATCGGCACCTCAAAAAGACTGTGCGACTGAAGTGCATCTGAATTTTTGGATGTCTGGTACGTCATTTTGCTTGTATTTTCTACAGCCACATCTGGTTCTAGACGGCTGAGGGGACGAACGAGTAGTGTTGGTTGCTCCAAGGCACTGAACAAATCTTGAGAGCGAAGTGCACATGTGTTCCAGTCATGAGTCTCTCTGTCACTTTTCACGTAGGAGGTACGACACCCTGGGCCGACTACAACTCGAGCCTTGCAAGTAGTGCGCTTTCCGGACGGTCGCCGCAACGCCGCAAGCTCACGCTTCGGAAAGAGTGCCCCATTTGCACCGCGGCTGCGGATACCATGCTGCAATTGACATTGACCCTGAGCATGGTACCCGATCTTTGTACGCAACCTGAGAACATTTGAACTAACTTCGAGGACGGTGGTGATAATTTTGACAGGAATTTACAATCCACCTTCTTGGGTCATTTTATAGCTGACGTCTTGCTGTCAATGATATGCACGTTTATTCAGGGTCTTGACGTCTTGATCTTTTCGGCCCTTCAGGGTCACGGTAAAATATGTTACAGGAAGCAAGTGAGAGTTGGCAAGGTGCCCTATGTCATGACCGAGACTACGCTCACGGCACTCGGGCCACTGGACAACCGGTTACCGCAGTCGTAACCGGCAGGCGATCCATTTGCGATCTGTCGTTTCTGCAAGTGAAGTGCATAGGTAGTCGGTCACTTCAGGCCTCTCGTAGTTCCTGTGGCGTCTTGAAGTAATCTACGTGCGCTAGAGTATTACTGTGGGCCGGACAAGTCCTTTTACTGACGCCTACCTCCGAATCAACATCGGACGCTCGCTAGTAATGCTGTACAGCGACTCTGTTTCACCGTTTACGTCCGTCTTTGAAAGGTTTTTAGAGCTTGGATCAGGCCGCGGCTGGCGGTGGCTATGAGTCTGTGCTCATCGATGCGCCTAACGTCGATTCGCTCCGTGGGCTGCAAAGAGGAAGACTCATACTGTCCCCGGTTCCGAAACGCACTGGCTCATCGTTGACCAAGAAGATCGGCATGGGTCCGGTTTCCTTCACGCTCCATTTCAGCACCACGATTGGCAGAGGCGTTGGGTATCGAGGTGACTATGGCTGATTCCTGGTGGCGTAGGAAGCGGCAATCTTTGCACTCTTCGGCATGCGCTCCTTGAGCGGGAGCGACCTAGACCTTTCAGCTTCCGAAGGAGAACGGGTGGTAGCTGGGTTTGGCTGCCCAAAGCGAATGCCCGGTAGGCGTATGGGAAAGGTAGGATCTTCCGCCTGTACACGTGGTCGGCTAGGCACTGACAGTGATTTCGAGTGCTCACAGCCCTGTGCTTTGACATCTTTACGCTGCTGGCCCTAGATCCGTTGCTATCAAGCTGCAGTCTGTCTGCATGGCGCCTGCTTCATGACTTCGGCTTGTTTCATTTGCATCTTGGCCGCCTTGGAAGTTCCTTTTACACTTGACATCACTCCATGAGGCTGTATCTCCGGCTAATGGCCCAATGCGGCACAACGACATGTTGACTGTGCTACATGCTCACTAAGATGTTCGGACCGCCACCATGTACACCCGAGGTATAAAGGCCAGCGCGTCCGTTCGCAGCCCAGCACTTCACCTTCAATACTCCTGCTCAGGCAGCACTTTCTTCTCCCACACATGCCTTCAGTCGCACTCGTCCAAACACAGCAGCGTGTCTGGTTCATTACTGGTAAGCATCTTACTGTTGCAAGCTACAAGTTACGAGGTCTGACCCACCCCGCAGGCACTTCATCTGGCTTCGGGAAGGCCCTCGTCGCGTCTGTACTTGCACGAGGCGACCGTGTCATTGCTACTGCTCGCTCACTTGAGAAGATCAAGTTGTTTTGGACACTACCCAATGCAGAGCCATCGCGTCTCCACCTACTGCGCTTGGACGTCGCGGATACCGCCGCGAACATTCAAAAGGTCATGGACCAGGCGCTGTCGGTTTGGGGACGCATCGATGTCGTCGTGAACAACGCAGGCCTCGGCCTGAAGGCAATCCTGGAGGAGGGAGGGTAAGTGACCATCAGTGCAGAAAGCGCAGGCGTGGCGCTGAGACATCGCGTTGGGTATAGATCGTTAGCTGCCATGCAACAGTTTCAGACCAATGTCTTCGGCGTCTTGAACGTGACGAACGCCATTTTGCCCCATATGCGGGAACGACGATCCGGCACTGTTATCATCGTCGGCAGCCGCACTGGTTGGCACGCCGCATGCCCTGTACGTCCCTTAATCTGTATATCAGTCCAACTCATACTTACCCCTCTGCTCTTTGCCAGCCTGTCGGTGAGCATAACATTGCAACTGATTAACAATCCACCAGTGAGCTTACCGAACTTCTTACAGGACTTTACGCCGCTTCCAAAGCCGCTGTCCACGGTACGTGATCCAGCTCACAACCTCGAGTCGGTGCTTACAAAGTTGCGCAGCTCTCGGAGAGTCATACGCCTCAGAACTCGCGCAGTTCTCGATACGTGTCACAGTAGTGATTCCAGGCTCGTTCCGCACGAATACCCTCGCCCTGCCCATCATGGCACATAAACACATACCCGCGTATGACAGATTACGGGAAGCTGGAGGGGCGCGGTTTGCATCAATATGCGGCAATGAGAAGGGTGATCCGGCGAAGGCGATGGAGCTACTAGTTGACACAGTCAGAGGGGAGGGTCAGGCGTACGGAAGGGAATGGCCGATGTGGCTCTTCATGGGTCAAGATGCATATCGGGACGTCAGGGCCAAATGTGCAAGGGTCTTGAAAGCCCTGGATGATTGGGAAGATGCTTCAACGCATCTGGAATTTGATAATTAAAATTATCAAAATGTTATTCTCGCGGGTACCGAGATATCATTTACTGGTCGGACTACCATATTGACATTGTAGCAATAACGCCCTCTACGTACATACAGCAGTATAATACCGCAGCACTGTAATACATAATCCAAGTGAATCTCGCCACGACTAGGTTGTCGCATAGTCTCCAAGCACCCCAGACCGCGGGCTCTCATTGCTACCATCTCCGCGCATCTCCACACAACACTTACCCCTGAAATGTTCCATGATCCGTGTTCTTTGGACATGAGTAGATAGAAGTGTGCGTCATACGTACTCGTCAAACTGTTGTTGAAATGTGCATATAGTGCGCCATCGACAGGCACAAGATGTGCACTGAGCTTAACTGCGGTATCTTCCCGCAACAGTTACTGAGAACTTCGATTCGAATACCTTTGGCATCGGTTCTAGCGCTGCTCATGTACTGTTATAGACCCTAGCTCGGGGTCGCTTGTCCCTGCATGCTTCTAGGATGTATCCACAGTAGCTGAACTGTCAGGAACGGATTTCTTATAGGCAGCGGTCCTCGCGAAGACGCGTTGTCACGACCCTATCTAAGGCACATGCCAGAGATTTGGTGGCCAACGTGCGACCTGTAACTAAGGAAATGGTAAGTACGCCACGATGTTGCGCGGCTACCTGTGCCCGCGACGGCCGTCGGGGAGATGACATCCGGACCATCAATGCATCAACTTTACGCATCACTGCGGTGTCTGTGCACCGCCCAAGCAGCAGCTGTTGTCTCGGGAAGGCTACGGCGCGGCCAATCGCGAAATGATAGCGATATGAAGCCAAGCAAGGTCCGCGGGCCACGACGCTTTGCACGCATCGACGTTTTACCATGCCACAAGCACGAATCGTCACAGCATTCCGCTGGGCATGCACATGCACCATGAGGTGCTGCATAGCACTCGCAATGATAGCAGTGAAACTATCAAAATATCAACAAAAAGTGCGCAGCGTCCATAACCCTAGCGGATGAAGTCTTCCATCCATAACGAGCGTCATCGGCAAAGAGCGTGCAAAAACCTAGAATACAACTCCACAGGAGGCCTATATGTTATAGACCCAACGCTCATCAACCCTTCAATGGCCTAGTTCTCTAAGACACGAAACGATCAATGCGTAGGGATCACGTACCGATATATCACACCGAATTATATCATACAACCAAAACACGGCGCAGTCTAAAGGAAAGGCTCGTGAGACTCATCTCATACTTAGTCTATGTGTGTATCTGGCGGGTATCTGAGTTAGAATATCTACAAAGGATCATCGTAAATTAATCAAGTAGATGCCGACAGGGAAGGTTACTTACCTATGGACGTCTGAGCAAGCAAGATCCGTGTATATGTCATTATAGTATAGGGTTATGTCTATGTCAGAAGTAGGGACACAGCAGTGAGAGCTCTGAAGCATTCGATCAGCATCCGAACAGTCCACTCAATTGGAGGTGTAAACGTACGAGGATGAGATAAACATGAACGTGTCTACAGCTGTTTCAGTATCGACGTCAAGTGCGCAGAGCATAGAACTCACATTGAATAAGCAGGAACGCCTTCGTAGTGCAATCAATATCTCAGCGGCGCCACATACATAATGAGGCAAGACTTACGGATAGTGTGTCCACATCGCCCTCAGGGGCGTACAGGCTGGAGACTATCAGTTGACTGTGCTTCCGTTAGTTATGTGCCCGGGTGAAGTAAAGTG
This sequence comes from Phlebia brevispora, assembly GCA_027627325.1. NCBI lineage: Eukaryota > Fungi > Basidiomycota > Agaricomycetes > Polyporales > Meruliaceae > Phlebicolorata > Phlebicolorata brevispora. Next base: position 16,455 of record JANHOG010000291.1, read on the forward strand.
AAATCATACGTACTTCACAGCCGCTGGAGTGCCGCTCAGGAACATGGCCACAAACTTTTCCGCTTTGGCATCACGATCAATGAGGCCTCCGTGGACCATGGCTTGTACCATGAAGACGCCAATGACGGGAAGGATAGCCATCTTCATGAGCGCGACGGCGATCATAGCCATTATGGGAAGCCGAGATATTGGTCGAGGAATACGTAAACGTGCGAACGAAGCACCCAAAAGAATGAGTGCTAGAGGCACTGCCATGTCGCCGACGAAGGAGGCTGATGACGTTTGACGGAGGGTGTGAGTCGTGCGAAAGGTCGCGATCATGCAAGTTCGATCACTCACCAGTGTCAATGACAAAAGCCAGCGGTGGGTTGCCGTCCGGGGCCTTCCAATCCGGACCACCATCATTGGAGATGTCCACGAACAGCGCCTTCAAATCGTTCACGAGGGCGATGGGTAGAGATACAGCAATAGCAACGGTGACCGGAGTAACCACGACAGAGAGGGGACGAAGGGTTCTGATTACGACAGGCGGAATGAGGCGCGCCCATATACTACGCTTTGGAGGAGAACACGGTTCTGAGGTCAGTGTTTTCACCAACGAAGGCGGTGGGCTTGGGGATAAGGGCGGTCGCGATGAGTCTTGAGGTATAGGTAGAGAAGGGTGCCGCGAACGATATGATACAGTGGATAGTCGAGAGGTCCTCCTGACCAGTTGAATATCTGGGTCGACTTCAACATCGTCTCGGTGAGGTGCTTGGTCCGGTGGAACAGCAAGTGTGTTTTCTTCCACTCGTTCTTCCGACTTCTCTATAGGCGACGCTGATCTGCTTTCCTCGTCCGACTCATTCTTCTCCTTGCAAATAGTAGGCGGACCTGGCTTCCGAAGGATATATCGGGCAAAGAGCGAACCAAGCGGCTTCTCCTTCCAGCCATGCCGTCTTTCCGCTTCTTCACCTTGGGGCACGCCTGGAAGGTAATCCCAGGACAGTGAATGGGCGGCGCCTGCCACCCAGAAGACGAGATGGTAGGATACAATGAATATTGAAACAAATGATACGCCCACTGTAAGCGGAGGGTGTTAATATGTCAGTCCAGTACGGTGGGTACAAAATGCGCACATTGGGGATCCGTCGCTGGGTTAAACGGAGCTTGTGCTGTGACCGAGAGTACAATAGCGTTCGCTGCACGCTTCATTCAGTACGAGCCAATTACGTCACGACAGTATTGGACGTACGCAGATTTCCCCAGTTACTCATTCCTGTCAGCACAACAATTCCCTGCCAGAAATTCCTTGGTACATAGAATACTTCTCTTATCAAAACACCCGCTGAAAAGCCAATACTCATATAGACAAACGCCGTGAGAAAGAGTGGGCCCAGGGCAGAGATATTCTGCGGCGTGAAAGCTGGTACAATGTTCGCGAATACCAGGGCCGGCAAGGATATATTCATGGTGACTTGCGAGGCACCGCGAGAGGCCGCTGGCGGAAACAAATCCCTCTTCGCAAGGAAATACCCAAAGAAAATGGTGAAGTATCTGCAGCATAACGGTGAGCAGGTGTATGATATGATTCGTGCTTGGAACTGACGTCTTGATAAGAGGCATAATGCCAGAGTAAATCAGAAAGGCTGCAGTCGGCATTTTTCGTCAACGTCTGCAACCTGTCCTCTTGCTGGGAGCGTCGCAAGACCAAGTTCAGGGAGACCGTTCACTGCAGATTCTCCGGAAACTTATGCCAGCGTTCTCGCCTTGTTCTTCCCATGAGTAGTCCCGCACATCGGCTGGAAAGGAAGGGGTTTTGTGTCATTTTACCTGAAGGTAAGCTCGTGTAGGGTTTCTGGAACGGCAACTAATCCGTGACTCGCATCCGGAAGAATGCATGAGGCTTGTGCGGTCCGGGACATGGGGAAATATTCAGGGTGATAGTAAAAGATAACCGCAGTTATCGCCGAGTTATTATTAGGACAACGACTTATCGCCATCAAAGCGCCCGCGAGAGTGGCGAATTAGGCAGGTCTTCTAGAACGAATAGTAGCCAGGAAACCCTACGAGCAGAGGTCAGTTGACATCGGAAGGAACGCTGTACACTCCGTGTTCCAGCTGATACCCCAAGCTGTGGTAAAGCGTGGATAGACTCTCATCGCTGTACGTTATTAAGTTGGATAGGCAGTGGGCGATGTCGCCAACAACATCCAGTGGCGGGAAATACAGAATTCCACCAACGTTCGCCACTTGTGTAAAGGGCATATTCGGCTCAGAACAAGTAACTTTGAAGGATAACAATACTGCAAGCAAGTGCGCGTGCCGAGGAACCAGAAGGCTGGTATTAGTGGAAGCGCGTCTCTAGCTCATTCTTGCGATACCTGGCGGGACGCCCGACCTCAGCCAATCACACCCCCAAAATTTGTAGTTAAGTGAGCCCCCGGTCGGAGCCATCGCATTCGCAGAATACAACGACTAAACTACTACATTACTACTACATTACTAGTACAGGTCTCTTGACCGCATTATTTCGTCATTAAAGCACATTAAGTCATCCTCTAATCGAGGTCGTTCAAGCTCCTGGAGGACTTCGACAAGAACAGAGGGTGGATGCCGAGGCCGCTGAAGTTGGGGATCTGGGGGGCCGTCTGGCCTGGAAGCAGGACGAAAGGCCTAAAAGAAGAGTCAGTCAGTCAAATGTAGAACAAGCGGAGGGCAGTCGCTACTCACTCCCTTGCCATGAGTCTGGCGTCCTCGCGCTTGAAGAACAGGGGCAGGAAGCTCGCCGCAGTCGAGATGATGGAGCCAATGTCGATCGCACCGCTGGCGGTGGTGGGGAGCACGAGCTTAGCAGTGGCCGTCGATGT